>JAVJIF010022748.1:0-70218 GCA_038442645.1 Agave tequilana
TTACCATTCTATAGATGAGAATTGGTAAGTGATTTTAGAGAGGGAATCAAATGGGAATGGGTCCCTTTGGATTTTTAGCAAATCCTCAGCTGTCAATGGGTTTGATATACCTTTACCAACTACCAATTGAGTCGGGCTAGCCATGCTATTCCCCTCAGCATGATGAGTTATCAAGGACTTATGTTGGGCTTAAAGGCCAACATTTTCCTCTATCCTTAACCGTTAAAGGGTGTTGGATTATGTGGTTAGTGCATGTAACCCTTGATTCTCCTTTGAGACAACCAGTGTATGACCAGGTTCCTACTGGTTTATGGTTATATGATCTCGTTTGGAGGAAAGAGAGAGGGCTCTTTCTGTGTACCTTGGATTTGAAGGTCTTGATCAGAGGTGGAGTGTTAACTTTATCATGAGAAGGATCCTTAATCAAGGATAATACTTCTTTAAAACTTGCCATTGATCGGCATCATGAGTAAATCGCCATCTGAAGTCATAAGGCGGTATGCTCCGTTTGAATAGACTATTTCTATTACAAACGGTCCTTTCCATTTAGACTGAAACTTGCCTTTGGTCTTGTGCGTCATAATTATCGGTCGTCTGACGGCTAAAACCAAATCTCCCTTCTAAAAGATTCTCTGTTTGACCTTCTTATTAAAGGCTTTTGAGATTCGAGCTTGATACAACTCTCGATGTGTTGCTGAGCTTGTTGTCGCTTCTTATCTAGGGCTTTCGAGCTTTGAAGGTGCAACTGATTATTATCCTCTGATGTGATCTTAGTCATTAAAGCGACTCGTAATGACAGCATCTGGATCTCCAATGGTATGACTGCTTCACACCCGTACACCAGGAAAAAGGCGTATTGCCTATGGGGCCCGAACCGTGGTTCGGTAGGCCCAAAGACATTCACAAGCTTTTCGTCCCAATCTCGCTTATTCGAGGAGACGAACTTCTTGAGTAACTTGATGATTATTTTGTGAATGCTTCCGCCAAGCCATTAGCAGCGGGATTATAGGCAGTTGAAGCCACATTCTAAATTCGGTATTTTATCGCAGAACCAATAGAATACCTGGCTTATGAATTGGGGACCGTCATCATGAATGATCCGCCTAGGACAACCAAATCGATGGATAACATGGTTGTTTGATGAAATTAACCACGTTAGAGTTTTGACTTCAACCAGTGGTATGGCTTCTTCTGCCCACTTTGAAAAGTAATCGGTTATTGCCAGGATAAACCGGTGACCTCTTGTCGAAGAGGGGCTGATTGGCCCTACGACATCGATTCCCCATGCTTTAAATGGCCATGAAGCAACAGTTGGGTGGAGCAACTTTGAGGGCTAGTGTATGAAGTCCGCATGAATCTGGCACGCTTTACACCTCCGTGCATATTGGATGGCATCGGCTATCATGGTTGGCCAATAGTATCCAAGCCTATGCAATCTGTCTTTAAGTTTTGGACCTGGCTGATGAGCTCTGTAAATGCTGTTGTGTGCTTCTTTAAGCACTTCCTGCGCCTCTGAATTGGAAAGGCAACGGAGGACACCGTCATATGAACGACGGTAAAGTGTCTTCAGAGTTGAATCGTAATAGAAACGGAGAGAACTTCGTCTGATAATGCCACTTCTTTAGGATCGTCTGGCAGCAGACCATGTAAAGCATAGTCGATGAGAGAAAATCGCCAATCTCTCGGCTCAAGATCTGTCGAGATTATAGACTTCTCGGTTCTTAATATATGCTCAGAGCATACAAGATGTCGAGTTGCCACTGTGAGGTGATACTCGGTGTCGACTGGCAGGGCTAGTGTTGTTGCTAATGCAGCAAGAACATCCGCCCTGGTATTCTGAGATCGAGACACGTGCCGATGTAGAAACCATCAAACAGATTAGCCAATTCGATGGCTATATGGTAATAAGGCACCAAGTCTTCGTGGCGGATCTCATATTCGCCTTTAACCTGATTGATAATCAGTTTTGAATAGCCGTAGCTTCGAGGTAGCGTACCCCCATTTCATGGGCGAGCTGAAGGCCAATGAGCAGAGCATTATATTCCCGCTACATTGTTGGAGCATGATTCCGTCAAGAGAATTCTCTAAGAAGGACGTGATTCTGTGGGAA
Source organism: Agave tequilana (assembly GCA_038442645.1). Lineage (NCBI taxonomy): Eukaryota > Viridiplantae > Streptophyta > Magnoliopsida > Asparagales > Asparagaceae > Agave > Agave tequilana. The sequence continues at coordinate 2,111 of JAVJIF010022748.1, forward strand.
GATAAACACAACCCCCACTCCGCAATGGTCCTGCCTTTAGGACCTATTCGAGATGCTCCATCGAAGAACATCTGCCAACATATCCTCTACTGTGAAGGTAATAGCAGGGTACCTTTGATTGTGCGTGATGGCATTCAGGGCACGGAGACTGAGCGTCATCTTTAGGGGTCTCTGGCATATATGTCAGGAATGATTCTGAATTAGCCAGGACATCCCTGAGTGCTTCTCTTGTCTCTTTTGAGAGACGAAGTAGCTCGTGTATAGTAATACGAGCCGGATATTGGCCAATTGGGCCAATATGTCAAAACGAAAGGGCGTATCAAGCCCTGGGCCTGAAGGCTTCTTTAGGACATGGTCGACCGGACTTCTTTAGGCTTCTCTTTCCCTTGGTTGGAATCGAAGCGGATGCTGGTACTTGTACTGACATCGTTTGCTGTTGTGTCTTGTCAGTAGCTTTCTCATACTGTTTTAAGTATGATTTTCCGGATCGAGTACCCGTCGGCTGAGGTACATCGGCTTGCGTTGTGCAAGCATGCTTTTCTCCTTCAGAATCACTGAGGAAAGCTGACGTAAGATTGTCATCATCCGGCATGAGGGAGATGACATTGCAAGATTTTGCCCTTCGACTTGGACTTCTTTGAATCCCACTGTACATCTTGGACAAGGTCTGGGTGTATTCACATGACTTTCCCTATCTCCAATGTCAAGGGAACAAGACCTCTATTATCCTGAGTTTTAGTCGCAGGATGTTTGACCTCCAGCCGTGACACAGGGACTGGATAGGTCCCGTCAGGAACTGTGACCTTTGGGGTTTTGCCAAACTCAAGGGTCACCATATTGGCAGTGACTTTCTTCTGCTCTGCCTTCAGTGTCAGGACCCCTGCGTCAATCAAGGCTTGAATTCTGTCCTTGAGGACATGGCACTTGTCGGTAGGATGGTGAATCATCCTGTGGTTGAGACAGTATTTGGGATCGTTCGTGCGTCCTATCTCATTGGGAAGTCGAGCCTCTGGTAGCTTCATTTTATTCCCTTTGTGGAGTAAATGGAATATTGTGATCACCTGATCGTCTCTGAAGGAATACTGTTTTGGAGGGAACTTAGACTCCTGATTATTGAAGCCACCTTTCTTGGCCTTCGACTGAACATCCTCTGATAATTCAACGGACATAGTCTCCTTCCCTTTGGCTTGAGAAGACTGCGCCATGTTGCTACGTCCTTTGTTGTTCATACCCCATTTGCTTTTAGGGGTAGAGGGTTCGAACTTTTTAGCCGACTTTTCGGCTATCTCAGCTTGTTCGACCAGTTCTTTCCAGGTATGGGCTTTGAAAGCCCCCATGCGAACCTCTACTTGGTCTAAGAAGTTGTGCATGAACGTCTGTAAGAGCATGGGTAATGGCATCCCTGCTGGGCACATCAAAGACAAGTTTCTAAATCGCTCAATATAGTCACGGACAGATTCGCCCTTCTTCGCACGGTGGAGAGGAGCTTGTCCATGGTTACCTCGGTATCGTCCTTATAGAAACGAGAAAGGAATCGGGTTTCCAGGTCGATCCAAGAATTGACAGAGCCCGGAGGGAGACTTCGGAACCAATCAAATGCTAACCCCTTTAAGGTGCCAATGAACAGCCTAGCTATGATAGCGTCATTGTCTATAACATTACCGATTTGAGACCGAAAATAGGAGATGTGCTGGTTTGGTGAGCTATTTCCATCATAGGTATACAATGTTGGGGGTTTGAATTTCGGTGGGTATGGCACTGAATCCCACTCCAACGGATAAGGACGGACTGTCCCCACTTTCTTTAACTCATCCCTCTGAGTTAGGGATGCTTGAGCTTGAAGGCCCTTAAGGACTTCAGCGTCTAAAGAGGAACCCTCCTTAAACTTTTCCATCTTTAGCTGGTCATTGCTAAGATGTTCTTCCTCGTCATGGTTACTCCCGTATCATTGTTATTTCGGTTATTAAGGAGTTGAGCGAGCATCTGTTGAATGTTGTCCAGAGCTTCTTGCTGAGTTTTGAAAGTTTGATCCTCAGCTTCCAAACGTCGATGAAGGTCGTCATTACCATTATCAGCCATGTTTACTGATACTCTGTTTGTTCGCACCGAGCTGACTGTCACCGAAGAAGCATACCCGCTATCTTTATCTTCTTCATCAGATGACTGGACTGATCTTCTCCTTGGATCTGGCGAGGCTACTGCCGTTGAGGAAGAAGGCTATTCATAACTGTAGGGTATCGCCACCCTAGATCTAGTGTTTCGGAAAACACCCTCTTCATGCACCAAGACTTCGCCTAAGCCTGGGCTGTAATCTGGATCTGGGGAGCTGTAGGGAGTGTCATCGGATGCTTGTCTGCCCCTGCGCAGCTCTTGTCCTCTCCCGGTCTTGTTGACGGATGCGGAGGGTAGGTCTGACGAGACGCTCCTTTTATGATGTTTCACCGGGGCTTGTACCGACAGCCGATCAAAAACTGATCGTCGGCCTGGAGAAGTGGCGAGGCTTGGTCCTAGCCGGTAATGGACTGAGTGGATGGTTTCCAGCTGACATCCCACTTGTTAACAACAGAGGGAAGTAGTTCGAAAAGATTCCAACTTCCGTTTGTTCGTCAAGAATTCCCGCAATTCAGACCCAGTTGGGCCTAAACGATCCAGGGCAGAAGCTCTTTTGGATAGCGCATAGGACGATGTCCTGCTTCTTTTATCACCGCAGAGGGGATTAGCACAGAGTAGTGCTTCAATTCTAGCTTCGCGGCTAAGAACCTTGGAACGCCCTTGGGCACTGAAGCTGCATAAGCAATGCTATCAGCACTTAGAGACGATCTCTTAGCTCCGCCGCAAGGCATGAGCTTAGCGCTTGACGAGTCGGAGGGCGAAGCACGCTGTGGTGTTTTATATCCGCTGTGCTGCTGCGAAGGCGATTGGCCTTAGATAGTGCTTCAGTTCTAACCTCGCGGCGAAAGGCTTTGGAAACGCCCTTGGGCGCTGAAGCTGCATAAGCAACGCTATCAGCACTTAGGGACAATCCCCGAACTCCACTGCGAAGAGCGAACGAAGCACGCTGTTGTACTTTGACATGGGCTTGCGGCTATGGACGCCGCGCGTACGCTGTGGTACAGTAGCTTCGCTCGTGAGAACGAAGCTGGCGCGAGGCGCTACTGATCTTGAATTAGGCAAAGGTACTGTCGCCCTTGTATCTTTACGGCTAGCAGCATTGTTGGAGTAGACAGACATCTTGCCTTTTTCTTCGCGCGAGAGACGCACTTCTGGCGTAGTTACGCCTGAGGCTTTACCCAGAGCCTTCTGTTTTGGCCTCCACATCTGCTTTGACAAGGGAGACTTAGGTTCGCAAGGAACCTGACTAGCCACACGCGAGGCTGAGGGGTGTTGGCAGAATTCTGCTCCTGGTTTCTGTTCTGAAACCTTGGTCATGAAGACCTTTCTATGCTTCTGTGCATGAAGCATTAGACCACCCTCAGAGAGGACTTCTTCAAATTTTTCCTAGTCGAAGTGGACAACTAGGTTCTCTAAAGTGTTGGACTTGGACTGCGAGCGTGCTTCCTTGTTGCGCCAGAGAACCGCAGTAGGCTCGCAGAGAACCTTATCTGTCTCCGCAGAGACTTTCCTTGAAGATTTAGTCAGAGAGGCTCTGGCTGTACCGGCTTTCCCGAATTCAGAGATAGACCCGAAGGTCTGTTCGTCACATTGCGACACTTGATTCTTAGTAGCGGAGAATTCAATCCCCAGCGGAGTCGCCACCTTGTTTTCCATTGATTTTACAAAGGGAAAACTTACAAAAAAAAAGAAGTTGAGGAGCTAAATTACAAGCAATACAAAAGATTACAAGTAGATCTCCTCAGAGATTCTGGAGAAGTGTGCCGATAGGAGTCTAGTCAGCGCGCGACCACTTTGTCCCTTTGATGATGCGAGCGATGAGATTCCCTTCTCGCTTGGTTCGGGGAACCGAGAACAGAAGGTTGGTAGAAACCCTCTTGTTACTTCTCAAAACCGCCTTCACTTAGGAATTCCTTCTCGCCTCGTTCCGGAGATTCCTTGAGAAGAAGGGAGGTATTAGGGTATCAGCACCCTGATTAGAGAAGCAGTTCTCTAAAATCTCTGAATTCTTAGAAGCAAGAGACTAGATCTCTGTTTGTGCACGGTGCGTCCTCTCGAGAAGTCTGCCGTCTCTCTGGAGCGTATCGCCTGTCTCCTCTCCTTGTGCCCCTGGTGGGCTATTTATAGGAGAGCAGGGGTATAATTGTCCCTTGAAAACAGATTGAATCAAATCTGTTTAAATATGGAAAGTACCCTTGCTGCGAGGCTAGGATCAGCTTCTGCGAAGCTAGAAATAGCAGGTCAGTTGATCTTCTTGATCTGTTTTGATCTTTTCCATATAATTGGAAGATTTTCCCTGATCCTCCTACTCATTTTAAGAGAGTCAAGAGATTATGACAATCAACTGTCAAATTTAATCTCAGATTTGATCCTGATTGGATTTGATCTTGATCCGATTAGATTTGATCTCATCTGGAGATTTAATTGGTCAAAGGTTGACCATAGCAGACCCGCAGCGGAGCTGCCGCGTCGAGCTCACAGCGAAGCTGGAAGGCGTATTTGGCGAAGTCAGAAGAAAGCTCTTCAGCGGAGCTAGATAACATCTGTGACAAAGCTACCGAACATCCTTCTGCGTGGTTGTGTGTGGCTTCAAGCGAAGCTAACTCTCTGCGGAGTTAACTTGAGCAGTTCAGGCGAAGCTATGAGTTAGCTTCCTGACGGAGTTGTGAATGACTTCAAGGCGAAGTTTAGATGATCTTAGCCTCTCAGGCGAGGCTGTCCCTTTGGGCTCATGTGATGCTAAGTGCTAGCATCTTAGACCTGCTGAGGTCTGTTTAGAGACATCTGGAGCTCACTGTCTGCTTCACTGGATCAGTAGAGTCCAATTTGCTTCTTTGTCCCTCGGAGATGGGTGAGAACTGGTCGTCAGCTTATCTGTCACTTGTCTTTTGTAAATGTCAACAAGTTTAGACATCGTTCGGACCAATAAGAATCTTGTCTTTTTTAAGTGTCAACATTTATAAGTCACAAAAATGGTTTAAAAAGTTTGAAATTTGTGTTGAAATTTTTCACACAAGTTTATATTTCAATGTATTATGATAAAACTATTTTTGTGAAATTTTAGAAGACTTATGAGATTTTTTAGAATATTTCAAACCTAGTTTTTCTGTCCCAGAATGCAGCCTGCCAGGCTCTGGTGGTCGACCGGGCCGGTCGACCGGATCCAGAGTCGGTCGACCGGACCAGTCGACCGACGTGCACAAAACGTGCACGCTTGGCCATCCACTTGGGTCGGTCGACCGAGCGGTCGACCGACTGCAAGTACCCCACTCTCAGGTGGGGGCGGTCGACCGATCGGTCGACCGTAAGGCGTGGGCGGTCGACCGAGCGGTCGACCGGCCAGAGAGCATTTGTCTCTGGATTGGGACGGACGACCGGGCGGTCGACCGCTAGCTTCCAACGGTCAAAAATTTGACCGTTGGCGGTCTACCGGGCGGTCGACCGCCAGCCGCCAAGGCTGACAGTTTAGCCTAACAGCTAGTTTTTGATTGAGGCTTTATATACCCCATTGGTTTGAGTTTTTCCCTAAGATTTGAAGAGCCGAATATACAGAGTTTCTCTAGTGTTTTAAACTAGTTTTCAAAAGTGTTTTAGTGCCAAAAAGGATTCATCTTATTTGTTTTTAGGGTTTGAAAAAATCAAAGAAAATTTGAATTTGGGATATTTGCTTAGTTCTTCATTTCTATCAAATACAAGTTGCTTTCCCAAGTACTTTTCTTTGTGTTTTTGTTTCCAAACTCTTGGTTTTCCATACTTGAGCTATATCACCTATCCTATTCTATAGGATCATTTATTTGTGGGAAAATTGTTTATGGTTGAGGAAACCACCAAGCTGTAACCCTTTCTTGTTGTATCCCTCTTTGGTAGAGGTTGATTTGGGTTGTGGTTAGCTCCCTCTTTGGTAGAGGTTGAGGTTGTGGTTGTTTGGCTAAGGGCCTACCCCTCTTGTGTGAGGTGGTGTTTGTGTTGCCTCGGTGGAGATTGTATTAGTTGGATTGGTGGAGTTTGGTACTCCGGTCTTTGATAGACCCTTTGTATTTCTCGGTGGAGGTTGTATTGGTTGAGAGAGGATTTTGGTACTCTTAGTGGATTGGAAATCCTTCTCGGTGAAGGCGGGGACGTAGAGCTCGGTGCTCGAACCTTGAAACAAATCTTATTATTTGCGTTTGATCCATTGACTCTAAACTCTCTCACTCTTTGTTTGTGTTGTGCATTGATTCATATTGCTTATCATATACATGCTTGTGTGTTTGTGTGCCTCACTTGTGCTTAACCACAAGGGCTTCATATAGCGCCTCAACTCTTATTCAGAGGAATCAAGAGGAGTTAGTCCAGAGCCCTTCACGGGGAATTCAGTTACACTCGTTGGTTGCACTAAGTGTTGTAGAAATTAGTTTTTAATTTTCGCATTTAGTTCATTAGATTAGCGGTACACTTATTCACCCCCCTCTAGTGTACTTTCAATTGGTATCAGAGCCTACGCTCCTGATATTTGGTTTAACCACCTTGGAGTGTGATCGTGATTAGCTAATCTATCATTTGCATTTTGCACATATATTGTTTGCACACACCCATGGATTGCTTGTCACCTCCCATGTTTGATGTTTCCAACATTGACATGTGGAAATTTAGGATGTCCATGCATTTGAAAACCCTAGGCTTGCATGTTTTTCTTGCCGCTACCAAGAAATTCTATCTTGGTAATTGCAATCATATAGAGGCCAATGCACAAGCCCTTGAGGCACTTAGAAGCACGCTTACTAAAGAATATCTTATGCTTGTTTCTAACTGTGATTCCGCCTTTGCAGTGTGGAACACGTTGACCACCTCCAAGATCCAATTGCCAATCCAAACGGAGGATGAATCTAGTGGAGAATCCGAGCCACAATGCTTCATGGTCTAAGGGAATGACTCCCTTGAGGTATACTCGGAAACTCAATTAGATAGTGATGATGCTAGTTCTTCATGTGATGAAAATATTGATGCCAATACCTTAAATGAAGAACTATCTATTGTGTGTGAAAAACTATTAGAGAAATATAATCTTTTGAAAAATAAGAGTTTTGAACTTAATAAAGAAAACAAGGATTTAAGTTCAAGACTTGACTTGGTTTTACAAGAGAAAGTGGAGATTTCTAATGAGAGGGATTCATTGAAGTCTAAACTTGATCTTGCCCTAAAAGAAAATGAATTTTGAAAAATAAAAATGATTGTGAAATAATTTTGAAGAAAAATGAGAACTTGTCTTCAAAAGCTAATTTTGTTTTAAAAGAAAATGATTCTTTGAAAATAAAAATTGATTCTATTTCAAAGGATTTGGAAGATTGTTTAAAGAAAAATATTTCTTTGTAAAATGATATAGATTCACATGTTTGCCATGCTAGTGTAGCTTCACCTAGCTTACCCTTTGCATGCTCCACTTCTTCTATAATTGAAAATGATATTAATTTGTTAAAGAAGAATATGGATTGTTTGGGCTCCACTTTGAGCCATTGTGTTTTGAGTCATACACGTTTGGAATCTTTGTTTCGAAAGAAACAAGTTTCATCTTTGCATGCACACCATCCACGGCATACACATGCTCCTCACGGTCACATCCATAACACGTTGTATGCTCATGTGTACACTTGTACACATTGTGAACGTAAGGGCCACCTTGCTAAGTTTTGCTATGATCGTATTCATGATGTAAATTTAGCAAATAAATTTGTTTGGCTTAGGAAAGGAACTAACCCCCATGGACCCAAAAGAGTATGGGTACGAAAGACCACCCCTATTGTATTTGATGTAGGTGTGGGCTCTCGCATGACGTGAGAATGACGGTACCTTGAGGTGGATGCGTTCCGAGCTTCATGAGGACAATTTGGATGCATCACTTTCAAGGGGAGTTTGGTGGGAAAACCACCGTGTTTTGGAGACTTGGAGAGTTGCCTTCTAGGTTTTGGTAACGATCTCTTACTCCTTATTTATGTTTGCATGCTTTTCATGTTCATCGATTTATAGCATATCTTGGTTTATTGATTATTATGATTATGCCAGTTAGTTAGATTAGTATATACATGTTAGTTATTTGAGACACCCATGTTTAATATGGACTTATATCTTTGTGTTCTCACTTTGTTTTAAACTAATATGTATGTCCTAGATCTAATGCATATGCATATACATAATGATCATGTGGATATTTATGATTTTTGTTTTTATGCTTCATGTTTTGATTACTTGTTTAAGTGTTAGTTTTTATTAAAACTAGGATATATACTTGTACATATAATGGGCCACAAATAAATTTTTATATGTTTGTGCTTGAATGCTTATTTGTACCCATTAGATGTTCTAGTATAGTCTAGTTTTGATGATTCATACATTTTAACTTGTATTCCCATCTTAGGACATGTTTTATGATCATGTGTTTTCACTTCATGTATATGTCTATTTTGCCAAACCTTAAGATATACATGTATACCCCTTGAGTCATTTGCTTGTCATGCAAATCTTTATTATGGACTCAATTGTGTTTAGGGAGATGTATGTATACTTCTTGTTTTGCCAAAACATACATATGTCTTGAAGTATAAATTGTTTTAATGAAAATTTAGTTTTGACGATTTTCATGTTTTCATGTTTAAAGGAATTTCTATTGAGCTTATTGTCTACTTTTCATGATTATGTTCTTCACATTATATTTGATCACTCACCCTTCTTATTTACTCATGTTTTGTTTTCAAGAGTCATATTCATGCTTTATTGACTTTGAGTGTTAGATATCTTGTGAGTTTCATGTTTCATGAAAAAAAATATTTTTGTTTTATTCCTTACTTGAAGGATTTCATACTAGTTTACAAGTTTTTTCCATATAACTAGTTGCGATATTCTTCGTTATAGTAGAGTTTTCAAACAAACTATATTTTTCAAATCTATTTTTGAAAACCCCTACCTTCTATGGGCGGTTGGTTGGGCGACATGCCTTGTATGTTAATATTGAAAATCTTTTAAACATGAGCATGAAATGGGTGGAAAGGATTATGAGTTATACACTTGATATTATTGTTGTTTCAATTGGTATCATTGGATCTTTTCAATTGGTATCAATATTGACATTTTTTTTGTATACTCATATATTTTTTATGTATGCATGCTTAGACTTCAAATAGTATCAATTTCGATTGGTATCTAATTTTTCATACATATATATGTTTTATTTGTGCTTACTATACATATCTTTAAGCACAAATTTTGATTATGATAAGCTTGATTTTTAATGACTATCATGTTTCAATTGATTAGTTTTCAATTGGTATACTAATACAAGCTTATACATCGTTTTATTTGGTATTTCATAAAGGGGGAGAAAACTCGTATTTTATCTTTCAATTGGTATTTTGTTTACCATTGATTTTGTATTCCACTCCCATACTTTATGATGAAAAATGATTTAAAAATTAATATTGATTTTTAATTTGGTATCATATGCTTATAAAGAAAAATACCTTACAACTGGTATCAAGATGTTATTTGTTTACTTTCATTTGGTATCATGTAATGAAAGATATATATTTTTTTCTTTCAATTGGTATTATAAAATGTTTTGATTTGTATTGCCTATATGCAAGGGGACCTTAACATCTCTTCTACATATAGATTCATGTTGAGTGTATCTTATATTGAGGAGCTTGACAACTCTTCTTTATGCGATACACGTGTGTAGGGGGAGCTTCACATCTCCTCTTATGCATTGCATATTATGTGTCACCCCTTTGTTGTTTTGTTTTCATGTTTTGTTTTAATGAGTGACCCCTTTGTTGATTTTTGCTCTTGACAAAAAGGGGGAGAATATTTTGTTTTTACTTTAACCCCTTTGTTGATGATTGACAAAAAGGGGGAGAAGTATTTGAGAAGCAATTGATATATATGCATGTTTTCCTTACTTTATCCATAAAGGAGGAAAAGTATTTATGTTTATGCATATATGTTTTGTTTTGCAAATAGGAGAAAAAGTATTTGATGAGTTTTATGCTTGATTAGTATGTTTATCTCCTTGTATTTGCATTCATGTTTATGAGCCTTCATTGCATATATTTATTATTTATTGCTATGCATGAGTTAAGGGGGAGCTTCTTTGAAGCTTAACTTTAATCCATGCGTATATAACTCCATGAGTTTTGTCATCATCAAAAAGGGGGAGATTGTTGGCCCAGAGGCCTTCCACTCTAGTTTTGATGATGATTAACTCATGTAGTTATTTTTACTAATAATCTTGTGATGTTTAGTTTCAGATCTTTAATCAAGATATTAGTTGGTGATTAGCTTCAACAAAGGAGTTTTGAAGTCTTTCACATGGTGATTCCAGAGTCCGGGCATCAAGATCATATATAGCACTCGTTGGAGTCAAGCTCGGTGGATCACAGTTTGGATCGAGCCGACTTGAAGACGGAGTTCGTTAAGTAGACATCGGTACCTAGTTTAGATTATGTTTTAGATCCATTTGTAAAGATTAGAATAGTGTGATATGCTCAAGTTCACAACACACACACGTTTTATGTTTTGGATATTGGTTTTCGATTTTTTGATTTAACCGATATTGATTTCCATGAATAGATAGATATCAATAAAAGTTTACATGGTTTAATGTATATTAGATATGTTCTATATACATGCATGCTTCATATCTTAGACAAACTTATTTTGATATGCCTATTCATGAGTTTTGGTGTTTTGGTATTTTTAACAAAACATATTTTTGGAATTAAAGTAAAAAACATGGATATATATCTATTTCATATATATTGGACTTATGTCAATATGCAACATGCCTAAAAGTGTTTAAATATCATATTTTTGTATTTAGATGAGTTTTGGAAAAATTGGATTTCAATTTGAAAAAAAAAGTTTTGGAAAATACGGGTTTTGGTTTTCGGCAAAATTTATAAGTCACAAAAATGGTTTAAAAAGTTTGAAATTTGTGTTGGAATTTTTCACACAAGTTTATATTTCAATGTACTATGATAAAACTATTTTGTGGAATTTTAGAAGATTTATGGGATTTTTTAGAATATTTCAAACCTAATTTTTCTGTCCCAAAATGCAGCCTGTCAGGCTCTGGCGGTCGTCCAGAGTCGGTCGACCGGACCAGTCGACCGACGTGCACAAAACGTGCACGCTTGGCCAGCCACTTGGGCCGGTCGACCGACTGCAAGTACCCCACTCTCGGGCGGGGGCGGTCGACTGACCGGTCGACCGTAAGGCGTGGGCGGTCGACCGATTGGTCGACCGGCCAGAGAGCATTTGCTCTCTGGATTGGGACGGTCGACCGGGCGGTCGATCGCTAGCTTCCAACGGTCAAAAATTTGACCGTTGGCGGTCAACCGGCGGTCGACCGCCAGCCGCCAAGGCTGACAGTTTAGCCAACGGCTAGTTTTTGGTTGGGGCTTTATATACCCCATTGGTTTGAGTTTTCCTCTAAGATTTGAAGAGCCAAATATACAGAGTTTCTCTAGTGTTTTAAACTAGTTTTCAAAAGTGCTTTAGTGCCAAAAAGGATTCATCTTATTTGTTTTTAGGGTTTGAAAAAATCAAAGAAAATTTGAATTTGGGATATTTGCTTAGTTCTTCATTTCTATCAAATACAAGTTGTTTTCCCAAGTACTTTTCTTTGTGTTTTTGTTTCCAAACTCTTGGTTTTTCACACTTGAGCTATATCACCTATCCTATTCTATAGGATCATTTATTTGTGGGAAAATTGTTTGTGGTTGAGGAAACCATCAAGTTGTAAACCATTTCTTGTTGTATCCCTCTTTAGTAGAGGTTGATTTGGGTTGTGGTTAGCTCCCTCTTTGGTAGAGGTTGAGGTTGTGGTTGTTTGGCTAAGGCCCTACCCCTCTTGTGTGAGGTGGTGTTTGTGTTGCCTCGGTGGAGGTTGTATTGGTTGGATTAGTGGAGTTCGGTACTCTGGTCTTCGGTAGACCCTTTGTATTGCCTCGGTGGAGGTTATATTGGTTGAGAGAGGAGTTCGGTACTCCTAGTGGATTGGAAATCCTTCTCGGTGAAGACGGGGACGTAGAGCTCGGTGCTCGAACCTCGAATAAATCTTATTATTTGCGTTTGATCCATTGACTCTAAACTCTCTCACTCTTTATTTGTGTTGTGCATTGATTCATATTGCTTATCATATACATGCTTGTGTGTTTGTGTGCCTCACTTGTGCTTAACCATGAGAGCTTCATATAGCGCCTCAACTCTTATTCAGAGGAATCAAGAGGAGTTAGTCCAGAACCCTTCACAGGGAATTCGGCTACACTCGTTGGTTGCGCTAAGTGTTGTAGCAATTAGTTTTTAATTTTCACATTTAATTCATTAGATTAGCGGTACACCTATTCACCCCCCCTCTAGGTGTACTTTCAGATTCTAGGATCTCCTAATGCTTAGAGTCATCTACCCGCATAGTTTCAAATAGGAAATATATAATGTGCTTCCTTGCATGTCTAGTTTTAAGGATGATTAGAGGATGGTCATCATGAAGAGTGCAAAATGGTGCAAGAAAAGAATGCGGATGGAGTTCGAGCCTTCCGGATTTGCGTAACTCTTGTTAAGCTTTTCTCTGACATAAGTTGCCTCACTTGTTAATTTGACCAAGTACAACCTTGTTGAATATATCTAATGTCCAACAAGCTACATCTCACTAACACTTACATGTTGATACGGGCACGATATGACAAGACAGATTGACACACAATAAATTCTATAAAGTATATTAGAAATAGAAGTATCATGTCTGACACGTGTGCCCGACTTGATACAGTTCTACATTTGAAGCGTTTGTGCTCCTAACCTACAAGTCATTATTATTATTAAGAAAGCAAGAAAAATAGTAAACATAAGAAGTGGAGAGAGGAGCTCCACCCCATTTTTCATGCAACCAATGCAATGATAATAGCACAAAAGACCAAGATTACATGCAAGAGAAGAATGATGAAGATGATATTGGACTGAAGTTTTGCAACATTAAGCGCAATCTAGAGCAAACAAACAACTATATCCTTCATGTCATTCTCCAAAACCTATGTGCGCAGTAGTTTTTTTAACATCTTTTGTTATTTCAAAAAGCCGATGGTAATCTTTATATCCCCTAGACAAGTAGCTAAACTTTGATCTACTGGCCTGAGTCAAATTGTGAAACACTTTCTTTACTTGGGCTTTTGTTGTTGTCAACTACTCTTTATATAGCTGTTTTGGACTAGTCATTTACTATAATGCTTATTTGAATTTTGGTAGTCTCCAGTTACCATTTTGCTTCTCTTGTTGGGTAAGGACACCAAATTGGAACAACTATTTTGTTCTCGTGTTGTAGTAAGTGGTATGTTACCACATTATCAAGTGGTGATTTCATCCGTGTTTCTTAATTTCTCCTTCCAAACAAGAATGAAGGAATTGTTTTTGTAAGGTCCAAACTCCAGAATTATAGGGAAACAAACATGAAAATTAAAATTTGGAAAAAGATGGAAGAGCTAACTACAATTTTTTTTTTCTCTTTTCATTTTTCTGGTTCCAGTAAATTAAAATGTGAAATGTCAATATGCTCAGATTGTTCTACAAAGTAGAATTTCATCTAAATAAATGCTTCAAAGGGCTCTTCAGCCTGAAAATCATCTAACTGCTTAGAATAAGAAGATCTGATATATGCTAAATGAGTGGGTGATGGATTTGGATTGCTCTGGTGATTGGAATATTTCTAGAATTCTTACCAAGTTTCTTATAATATTATACAAAACCACACTCAAATTTTTAGGTCCTTATGACTCTATTTCTAATTCTATTTTCTTCCATCATTTTGTTGTCATTGAACTTAGATTGAATCAATGGTATATGAGTATAGATCTAACTTTTTATAGCATGGCTTCTAGAATGAAGAAATACAAGAAATCTTGGATGGAATTGATAAAAATGAACATGTCATTGCTGGTTGCTTTGGTTTTGGACTCTGCATACAAAATAAGAGATAATAGACATGTATTATGGTGAATATTATGAGAGAACCTAAAGGAAGGGTGTTATCATCCATTAGACATGTGTTAAATTTACTAGTTAAGCAGTAATAAGCATCGGTTGAATCTTGTTTAGGGAGCTAAATATTAAGGAAAATTATTTAGCTAAACTTGGAGATGATAATTTAGTTAATATTGTGAACATAAGATTCTGTAAGAGGCTTAGAACTGAATATAATAAAGAAATGTTAGAAATAAAAAGACATTTAGATGAAGATGTTTTTGAATGAAATCTTTAATGTCTTGGGATGGTGGAAGTTAAATCAGTGTAAATATCTGTTCTTGGCCCATATTGCTAGAGATATTTTGGCTATCCCGATATCAACAGTTGCCTCTGATTAGCTTCGGTACATGTGAGATAGTTCAGAATAGACTTAGAGACTGTTTGTGCCTTACTATTGACGCATTAGTATATGCACAAGATTGAATAAGGCTAAAGTCTACATGCAATTTTATCATTGAGCTTGTCTTTGGCACGTGTTGTTAGGATTTGTAACTGGAATACATCGTAAAAGTAGACAAACTTCGAAGATAAAAAAATGGACGAACGTAAGGAGCTGTGCACAGTACCAATAATCTAATATTAGGTATAGTCGACTAGGTAGAGTGTTGGGATTCAGAATCCTGGTAGTTGACTAGTATTTGGACTTAGTCGACTAATACATGGTATTAGTCGACTAATACCCTGGCCTAGTCGACTAGTGTCGCGTCTGGCAGTTTTCTTTTCTGGATTTGTTTTCAGATTCGATTTGGATTCAGGTTTCCTTTATTCTGAGACGGTGATTGTTTATATTGATGAAGTTTGTTTAGGACTAAGAGAGTTCTATGATTTATAAATAACCCATTGGGGTGACCTTCAATGAATTTGTAATTCCCAATGAATTTGTAATTCCCAATGAATTTGTAATTCCTAAGGGTGTAATTCATCTAGGTGAGAGATTCATAAGAAAAGTTTAGCCACAAGGGTTCGCTGTTCTTGGCGACCCTCAATGGCTTGTAATCTTCCCAGCGTGAGGTGTAAGCACTTCTTGTTGTACTCTCCATAGTTTTAATAAAGTTTCTGTAACGCCCGATCCGGCGGGTACGGAGACGTTACTGGGACGTATATACGCAGGTCAGAAATACCCTCACTTATATACGCTAAGCATCAGTACAGGCAAGAATCAGAGTACGGAAGCACGTGGTGCAATATACATTCCAACATATGAGTATAATTACAAGGTTATCACCAGATGTGACAAATATTATAAGAATATTACATCACCATATGGCACAATTGTGAGAATACAAAGGATGGTACAAGTATGAACAGTACAAAAGGAGGCTCAGAGTCATAGCAGGAGAACTCTAGAGCTGAACAGGGGGGCCTGGAAGGATGGGGCTTTAGACGGTCTGCTGGAGATCCACGCTACCGCTGCGCCACTCTATCAGCAACTGGGAGAATCCACACGCTCCAAGCTCCAAAACCTGGACATGAGGATTCAGAGGAGTCAGAACTCCCCGGCGAGTGGTGATGCGAAAGCCAGATGGCGAGTATAGATAAGCACACGTGTATCGATAAATCTGAATCATAAACATGCATTGAAAACCGTATCGTGAGCACAAGCATGCAGGGGAAAGTAGATATACAACATATAATATCAAGCGGGGAAGACTCATAGTATGATCAGATAAGAGCAGGAGACAGGTGGAATAGATACAAGAGAAAGGCAGAATATGAACATGTATAGTATAATGATCATAAAACCGGAAGTCTGAAGTAAAACCCGATACAATCAACCATGGTAAAGCATACTACGGATTCATAGCTGGCATCTTTTATTATTATTATTATTGTTACTCGTCTTACCCTGATGTCTAGATATGTGAACTAGCGTCCCAGCACACATATATCCACATCTGAGTAAAGCAAGGTAGTTATTGGAAACCAACAGGGTATCAACAAACAATGTTTACAGTGGGTCCCGTACATGCCCGGGACCACGGTCCAGGACGTTCCATTGCTAGCGTATGGAACCGGCCGCGAGGCCTACAGGAGGGCCTTATAGAATACCCTTATCAAGATGGTACTAAGAAGGAGGGAGCCAGCACTCCCCTCGGTCGCCTGAAGGCCCACATGTCAGACCAAAAGTTTTAGTTGCACAACATACCTAGTACCACTGTAAACACGAACATATATTGATAGCCGCAAGTTTCCCCCACCCGATGCAAGTTGTTCCTTTTTATGATTTATTATGTAGTTATCAATTTACGAGAATAGCGGATGCTAGACATGATCAGGAGTTCAGAAGTACATGAGTACTGTAGATTCAGGTCATTGTTATATGTATAATACAGGGTAACAAGTATAGTATTCCCATAAATGTGATAGTCACAGGTCAAGTATTAATATGTCAGGAGGCAGGTGATAAGTCATGTCATAATAAGAAGCAAGTGTCAAGTGGCAAATCGGGTGTCAGGTGATGACACATTAGTTGTCAAGTGATACAGACAGGTGTAAGGGTATTAGCATGTCAAGTGTTAACATATCAAGCATGTACTTGGCAAGAGATAAAGTAATACCTGAGCACAATCAAGCAGAGCTGAGCAAGCTAGAGCGAAGCTAATGTACAATACTAAATGCTATCATGTTCGGCATGGTTACCGCTCGCAGCGTAGCTAGACACATGTATCGCAGCAAGCGTATGAACGCCATACTATCGCTCACGGGGAAGCCATGCTCATGGGGTAACTATACTCGAACGAAGTAAGCGGTAAAGTGTTGACGCTAAGTCCGCCTACCAGACGTAGCATATAGAGAAAGTCCAGAGGACTTTATAACCTCAGAGGTTGTACCCGAAGGTTAGGCCCGAAAGCAAGGGTACCTGCAGAAGGTGTTAGTTCCAAACAGCACAAATCGTGAATAATACAAGTTAACCTGATGAAACGGGAAGTCAAGAGGAAAGTGAGAATACTCGCCTAAGTCTTCAGAAAACATAGTGAAATCCCCAATCTCCGGAATCTAGAAAACCAACGCGTCAATGCGTTAGAGAGAAAGTGATAGAGAGAGGAGGAAATCAAGAGAGAGAAAGAGAATGAGAGAGGGGAGAGAGAAAGAAAGAGCTAGAGAGAGAAGTCCACAGAGAGTGTGTAGAGGGGGAGAGAGGGTACATGGAGCTGCAGTGTTGAGAGTGAGACGCGGGGTCGCAGACGCGGGGTTCGCGTTGCATAAATTCCCACAAACGCGGGGTTAAAGACCCGCGTTTAAGTCAGGACACGAGAAGAACGCGGACGTGGGTTCCGCGTCGTGTTAACACGAGAAGAGCACAGACGCGGACATGAGCTCCGCGTCGTGTTGACACGAGAAGGATACAGATGTGGGCATGGGCTCCGCATTGCGTCGATACAAGAACGCGAAGGCCGCGTTATACAAATGTCAAGAACGCGAAGATTCGCGTTAAGGAATTGCCTGGACGCGGGGTGAACTCCGCGTCTAGTAATCAACAGAGAGAAAGAGAGAGACAGGGATGAGAGAGTGAGAGAGATGCAAGGATGAGGGTAAGAGGGGGACGCAAGTTTTTGGGAGAAAACAGAGAAGGAAAGAAAAAGGAAAGGAAAAGAAAAAGAAAAGAAAGAAAGAAAGAAGGAAAGAATGAAAGAAGGAAAGAATGAAAGGGAAAGAGAGGAAAAGAGAGGATGGCTGGTCGGGCCTCGCCGGCGGTGACCGGAGTTGGCCGGAGTTGGCCGGAGATGGGCGGCCAAGGCCCCAAAAGAGAAGGTAGTTGATGGTGCAAGTGTAGTTCAAATGAAAAAAATGAAGTTTTGAAAATGGTGTTTCAGAGAACGAAGCTAGACCTCGTTGGAAAGAGCTCGATGAGGAGAAGAAGAAAGTGTGTTTGGTGGTGATCAAGGTGGTGTAGGTGGTGGTGGAAATGGTGGTGAAGTTAATGGAGGTTAATAGGTAGTTTTCTTGATGAAGAAGGAGGTGATGTTGGTGGTTGGAGTTGGTGTTGTGGTTGATGTTGTTGTTGGAATGGAGGAGGAGATGGAGGAGAGAATGATGGAAAAGTTAGTGGAGATGGTGGAGGAGAGGGTGGCCGGCCAAGGGAAGCACCATGGCTAGTTTTTGGGTGCTGTTGGCTCGTTCTCTGTTGGAGGAAAGAAGGAGGAGAAAAAATAATAATGAAAGAGAGAGAAAGAAGGAGGAGAAAAAATAATAATGAAAGAGAGAGAGAAAGAAGGAGGTGTTTATATAAGGGAATATGATTATTACAATATTGCCATCAACCATTAAAGAGTTGCATCTCTATCAAAATAAAAGGGCTGCGTCTGGGCAAAAGTGAATTGGACGTGGAGATAGGAGCCGCGTCCAGGAGGAAAACGCGAGATTGCGTTAGACAGAAAAGACAAAAAGTCATAATGACTTGAAGGACGTAACATTGAATGCAGTATGGAGATGATCTCTACATTAAAGACTGAATCCTGGTTTGGTGATACTTGCATCTAGCGAGGAGAGAGAGAAATGAAAAAAAAGGAGAAAAGTAAAATATCTGGATAAAATTCCGGTATCTGGGAAACACCGAAAACTCCGGAAAAGTCCATAAATGAAGTAGCTTGGAAAGCTTCCCAAAAATTTTCAAAAATAATAAATATTATTTAAAGATTTTTGTGAAATCAGTTTTCAAAAATTCAATCCCATTTTCAAAATAAAAATCCTGAAGTTAACTGTCAATACCGGTCTATACCGGGTCGACCAGATTTTGATAAAAATCTAAAAATTCACGAAAAAAGTATTTAGATAGAAAATGTGATTTTAAGAAGTTATAGGAAAGCCGTTTTTAGAATTTCCATTTGTAAATTAAAAATTCGAGAATCGAGCAGCGGTATTCGTCGACCCCGGTTTTGAAGATTTTCAATTTAATTCCGAAAAATTTCAGAAAATCATAGAAAATCTAAAATATTAGAAAATGATGTTTAAAACTAAAATCGGTCAAATTAGAATAACAGAAAGACCAAATCGAGCTATACTCTAGGATTGGGCTCCCGGTTCAGACTAGGGCTGATCCGAGTCCACGAATCCAGATCTACAGCAAAACGATCATACAAATAATTCATAATACAAAATAAATACTGAAAGCAAATCAAAAAATATGATCGAAAATATGAATACGCAACTAAGTACGTATTCCGGGAGCGGGGTGTTACATTCTATCCACCTTACAAAAATTGCGTCCTCGCAATTTCGATAAGGGGTAAAATGAACACAAAAAAGATAGGAATGAGAATTATGCCAATCAAGATATGAATAACTGTGGGCTGTTCTCCCAGATCGACTGAACGGCTAACTCAGGACTGAGGCATCTCTGCACTTTTGCCGTATATATATAATACATATATCTTCTGACGGTGCTATAATAATACTGATCTAATGTCTGCTTATAAAAGAACACTATTAGAACTTCAAAATGCTAACCCATTCTGATTAATATAAAGTGATCTGACTTGGTGAGATAATCAATAATACTTCAATCAGGCTGCGGACCAAAGTTGATGAAATCCATAGAAATCCGTAGTGCTGAAATCCATAATATAATATAAAACCCTTCATGGCATGATGTTGTCCTTGTGCAGTAGAATTACTGATGTGCTACATACATACTAATTCCCCGAGAATAGACCATAATACCCAAGATAAAGAAAACCTTGATAATTCTGAGTATAAATCAAGAAGACCAAAAATTAAGAATTTTCGCATACTGGGCGTTGCTAACTCTGAAAGACATAGCCACGAATATAGAATAACTGTGAAGAACTCTGAATACTGACTTCTGAATGGTAACTGGTTGGGAAAGAGTAATGTGTAGAGTATTAGCACAAATATGTAACAAAGAGATGAAGGTTAGAATCCACCTTGGTGCTAAGTCCACTCCACAAATGTATTTAAAGATTGATTTACCCTTTCCAATCTCCGCTATAGCAATGGCTATACCGGGTCGATTCTCGAGGAGAGCTAGCGATAGAAGCGTTACGGTGTGTAGTGAAGAAATGAAAACGAAATGTCTTTTATGTATTTATACAATTGCAAGAAGTAACATGAAAAGAAGTGATGGATTTGTGCATTATGAAAAAGAAATTAAAAGAATGAGTGAAGTGTATTGCAAAGAAAGAAAAGCTAAAAGAAAGTGCTGGAAAACTTTTAGATGAGAAGGTACATGGCTAGCTAACTTCACCTCATTGCTAACTTGCTAAACTCAATGGTGATTGCAAGATTGCCTCATGTTGACTCATTGGCAATTAAAAATAACTTGCATGTTTGTTCAATTGATGTTTCCATCTTGAAGATTAGTGTTCTCTTTGTTGTTAGCTTGAAGCCTCATATTGAATCATAGGCTCTCTAAATAGATGTTCAATGATGAACTCTAGGATTGGTACTCAAGTAGTGCTAAGTTAGAAGAATCAACATTCATTTGAACATTCAAGACATAACTACAAATTAGCTTGAAGTAAAGAAGTTGTTCTTACTATACAAGTAGCATATGTTTGGTGATCCATCCTCATGTTCCATCAAAGGCTCTTGTTCTTGACAAGGCTCTATTCGAGGCACACATGAGTCATATTGAGTCTTTAACAAGCCATTACCAAGGGAAAGCAACTATACTTCCTTGGAAATCAAAAGAAACTTAAACTATGCAAGTATTGAAACAAGCAATCATCCAAAGAGATAGAAGTTAGCTAGGTAAGTTATTAGCTAGCCATGCAATAGGAGTTTAGCTCTCCATTACACAAGTAACAAAGCCACAATTCATTATGTAAAGTAAAGATCTAAAGCAATTACAATGAACTAGAATCAAAGCAAGAAATTAAAGCAAGGTAAAGTAAAGCATACTAGAGTTTGCAAAGAGATCAATGGAGCTCTTTTGATTAATCCTTGGCCACAAGAATGTCACTTCCTTGGTACAAGCTCTCAAACAGCACTCTCTCTCTCACTTTGTCAAGATCTCTAGGAGGAAGAAGATGAAGTCTAAAAACCTAGGAGAAAACAAAAATACAAGAATTTTCCCTATTTTCTTCTCTCTCTTCTCTTTTTTGCGTGTGCAGACCTGGTCCTCTATTTATAGCCATCCCTGAGAAGCTTCAAGAGCCCTGGCCGTTACCATAAAATCCGGGCTCCAACGGCTTCACAACCGCCGCAGATACGCGGGAAAATCCCCGTTTTGGCGGCAAAATCTGGGCCGTTGAGCCCAGATTTTCTGTTACGATCTGGTAGTTAGGTGGTTATCCACGTGGCCTTCTGGAATCTTCAGTTGGCGCGCGGATCTCAACTGAATTCAGATTCAAATATTTGGCTCTTTTTGGAATTTTGAATTAATCTTTTTAATTATTGCTAATTAAAAAGATTTATTGGCTTTTCTCTTTTAAATTGTAGACCTGCAAAAATAGAGAGAAAAGGGGTTAAAAATCACATTTTATTTACAATATGCATAGTATAGGAGTGGTAAAATATGCAAATATGTATAACAATCACACCCCCATACCTAGCTTTTGCTCGTCCTCGAGCAAAAAAGAAAGAAAAAGAAAGAAAAATAAAATCCTAACTAATTTATTACACTACTTTCGTAGGTGACACGATTGCACTGAGCACGTGCAACAAGCCGTTAAACCTCTAGGTTACCCTAGAGGAGGAGTGTTGTCTCCTGAGGGTTTTCAGCGGATTGCACCCACAAAATCCATAAAAAAGAAAACAAATGTTAGTGTTTTGAAAATGCATTTTGAAAGAAAGACATGTTTTCGAACTATTTTTGCAAAAATATAAGTGATCTAAGGTCATAAGTCCACCTATAATCATTCTTCCTTAAACTTAGTCTCCATGCAAGATCTTGTTTTAATTTAAGGTAAGAATTCAAAATTGGATTGAATACTTTATCTTTCATAAAACCTAGATAGTATGCACACCGTGACAGTGAAGATTTCTGGGATTTCAACTTTAACCATAAAGCCATTTATTTATTCTCTTCTTTTTTTTTTTTTCTTCCCTTAGTTTTCTTAGGCTTTCTAGTTCACCCATGTAGCGAGCCTATAACCGATGACTCCCAAACCAGATGGTCTTAGGGCACCAGATGAGAAAACATCCCTCGAGTTTAAGGTCTCGAGTAAAAAAGGCCACAAAACTAAGGGGGATTATTCTTTTTGATCACCGTTAGGCGTGAATAATTATGCTTCTTGAGGCATAATTCTCCAGCTTAATGAGTGATGTTTTTCACCGTTAGGCGTGAATAACCATGCTTCTTGAGGCATAGTTATCCAGCTTAATAAGTGATGTTTTATTCTTTTTTTTATTTTATGGCTTTTTAGGTCTTTGTTTCCATCCCAAAAATTGTGTAAGTGTGAAGTGCTTACTATCTAAGGCAACAATTCAAGATAAAAATATCTCCCCAATTTTACTTACTTAGCCTATAATTTCAAACAAGATCTATTATTTCAACTAGGTTTAAGATGTCATAATTAAGGCTTTCTTAATTTCTAAGATACATCTTAATTTTCTTAAAAATAGATCAAAACTTTGTCTCTTATTTCAAAAAGTTTTTTTTTTATATATATTTTTTATTTTTCTAAAAGAAAATAAAATCTAACAAGAAAAATAGAAAATCTACAAAGAAAAGTAAAAAACCTAAAAAGAAAATGAAAATCCTAAAAATAAAAAGCCTAAAAAGAAAATGAAAAATCCTATGTCAGCATCTACCCCCCCATACCTATCTCATGCATTGTCCTCAATGTATGTGATATGAAATGATGCATAAAATAGGTAAAGGACAAAACTACTCCCTTTGTCGTTTTGGACCCGCGGTGGTGCTAGGTCCAGCCGACTGTGATCTCCTCAACGCTGCCTCCATGCTACCTAGGCGAGAGGATTGCTCCTCAACCCTCTTCCTAAGCCGAACCTGCCCCTTGAAAATCTTCTTCATGCCCTTCCAGATAGTGGACATGAAGGCTCGTGAATCAGTGGGGGGTTCCTGCCTCCAAAATTGGGGCTCATCAATTTCTTCTAAACTCTCCTCCGAATCAAGCTCCACAGGTTCATTTTCAGGCTGAGCAATAGGTGTCCAAAGTGCGTGCAAGCAGCCATTATACGAGCTTGTGGGCCTCTCTATAGTAACAGGCACTTGGTCAAATGATTAAAGACAGCGTCTGATAGGAAATGTTTACACAGACGTGTGACTAATATGGCATGGGAATACTTCGCACCCTGAGTGCGGGAGGAATTATCAAGAATGGCACGGAAGATGGCCCTATTCAAACAGACCGTGTGGTTGTGTGTCATTAAATCATGAATTACCTGTAATACGGGTCTGTTAAAGGAAGATTGGTGCTCAATTCCAAAAATATTGCGTTGGACCCAGCGTCCAATGCAATGAACATTTCGAAAGGTCGTGTTGGATTTGAGCCCACGATCCTGAATTGTGCAGCGGACACCCATGATTGGCATATAATCTATCAACGGCAAGGGATCGGTATGGTGGGGATGACTGGGAACATGAGTGCATTCAGCCATAAGTGGAAGGGAGACAAAGATGTCACCGAATGGCATGTGAGATACAAATTGGTACGTGTTATGGTGCACAGATGCATGATCAATTGCATTGTAAAATGTAGTGACAAGCTCAGGGCAATAGTATGCATTGTGGTCACTGTTATCATAAACTAAAGAGTACCAACTCCATGAACGTATTCTATCCACAAAAATGTGCCCATATCCCCCACTTTCATTCATAAGTACTGAAAAATCCCTCTCCACATACAAATTTGGTGCCATATAGGCTAATGAATTGTAAAGCAAAGGATTTTGAGAGAGAAAATTGCAAACCACCCCCGGAGATCGTAGGGGAAAATCCAAAACAGTAGTGCAGAAGGCACTTGGGACAGAGTTTGAAAGAGTTGCTCTGGATCTGCCACCAACAGAGGAAATCAGCCGACCAAAATTTTTCTGGGCACCTGAGATGGCCGGAGTGTGGTGGAATTTCGGCAAGACAGGGATTTTTGCGGCAGATCTGAAGGATCTGGTGAAGGGAAAATCGGCAGAGGTTGGCTTTGGAAGAAGAAGTTTAGATCTGAAGGGATTCTGCGTTTGAGGTAGAAAAGTAGGTGAGGAGAGTATTTATAGGGAGGAGTGAAAATGGGATTTCCAAATTTATCCCTAGGTCAAAGATATAATTATAACCCTAGGTCAAAGGGGTTTGGAAATGCATGGAATCCTAGGGAAGAGAAAATCCTAGGAATTTGAAATTTTTATAAGCACAAAAATCCCTAATTTTTTCTTTTTATTTTTTTTATTTATTATTTACAAAAAGTGGAAAATTATTTACAAGTGTGATCCCAAAATGATATGTAAGAAAAATGCACGGGAAACTATACAGATGGAATGGTCACAAATAAACTGGGTCGCAAAGACCCAATTCGTGAACTTCGTGTGACATGACTTCCGTGGTAAAAAAATGGCTTTAGACGTTGACCGTTCACAGTAAATGTGTTGCCATTATTTGGGTCAAGAATCTCGATTGTACCGTGGGAAAAGACTTTGTGAACAATGAAAGGCCCTGACCACCTGGTTCTCAACTTACCAGGGAAAAGGTGGAGTCTTGAATTGTATAACAGAACCTTTTGTCCTACGACAAAAATTTTTCGGTGAATAGACTTATCGTGAAAAAGCTTAGTTCTGTGTTTCGTGATCCGAGCGTTGTCGTATACTTCGTTTCTTAACTCTTCAAGCTCGGATAGCTGCAACTTCCTTAGAACACCAGCTTTATCCAAATTTAAATTCAGCTGCTTTAAAGCCCACATAGCTCGGTGTTCTAGTTCAACAGGCAAGTGACAAGGTTTTCCAAATATAACTCGATATGGAGACATACCGAGGACAGTTTTGTAGGCGGTCCTGTATGCCCATAAGGCATCAGTAAGTTTGATGGACCAATCCTTACGGTTCTGTCCTACAGTTTTCTCCAAAATGAGTTTTATCTGTCTATTCGTAACTTCAACTTGCCCATTGGTTTGAGGATGATAAGCCGTGGATAATTTGTGAGTGATAGAATACTTGTGCATCATGGCTTCAAAAGCCCTATTGCAAAAATGACTCCCATTATCACTTATTATCGTACGGGGGGCTCCAAAGCGAGAGATGATGTAGTCTCTTAAAAACTTGATGACAACATGGTTGTCATTTGTCCGTGTTGGAATTGCTTCAGCCCATTTAAAAACATAATCTACGGCTACCAAAATGTACTGGTGACCGTAGGACAGAGGAAAGGGTCCCATAAAATCGATGCTCCAGAGGTCAAAAATTTCGACTTCCAAGATGGGTGTGAGGGGCATCATGTCTCTTTGTGTAATACGACCCGTCATTTGACATTTATCACAAAGCTTGCAGAAATTGTATGCATCCTTAAAAAGAGTAGGCCAATAGAATCCACTCTGAAGCACTTTCTCAGCAGTTTTCCGTGGACCAAAATGTCCACCACAAGCTAACTTGTGACAGAATGTCAAAACGCTCTGATGTTCATCCTCAGGAAGGCATCTACATATGATTTGGTCAGGACAGTATTTGAATAAATACGGTTCATCCCAAAAGAAGAACCGCATTTGGCGCAGAAAACGGTGTTTTTCTTGTCCTGACCAATGAGAAGGTATTTGCCTGGTAGCAAGGTAATTCACTATATCAGCATACCAGGGCTCTCCACATATCTCAAAAATATGCTCGTCAGGAAAATCATCGTTAATCGGTATTCTCTCTTTAGGTGCATTTGGGATTCTTGACAAATGATCTGCTACCACGTTCTCAACGCCCTTTTTATCTTTAATCTCCAAATCAAACTCTTGCAAAAGAAGTATCCATCTAATCAGTCTTGCCTTAGCATCCTTCTTTTGCATCAAGTATTTTAGGGCGGAGTGATCAGTGAAAACTACCGTTCTGGACCCTAGCAGATATTGACGAAATTTCTCCAACGCAAAGACAACTGCTAAAAATTCCTTTTCAGTAGTTGTATAATTGAGTTGGGCATCATTCAGCGTTCTGCTAGCATAATAGATTACGTGTTGCCTATTATCAATACGCTGTCCTAAAACAGCGCCTATAGCAAAGTCAGAGGCGTCACACATAATCTCAAACGGCTTGGTCCAATCTGGTGCAGAGATGATCGGTGCTGAGACAAGTCTATTCTTAAGCTCTCTCCATGATTTTTGACATTCCTCATCAAAGATGAAGGGTATATCCTTTCCTAAGAGATTTGTCAAGGGTCTTGCAATGTTGCTAAACCCTTGAATAAATCGCCTATAGAAACCGGCGTGCCCTAAAAATGATCTAATGTCTTTTAAAGATGTAGGTTCAGTGAGCTTCGTTATGACTTCCACCTTAGACTTGTCTACCTCGATTCCTATGCTTGATACCTTGTGCCCAAGTACGATTCCTTGCTTGACCATGAAATGACACTTTTCCCAGTTAAGTGTCAAATTCTTCTCCATACATCGTTGTAAAACCAGCTTCAGATGGTACAAGCATTGCTCAAAGGAATCCCCATAGATTGAAAAATCATCCATAAAAATTTCCAAAAATTTCTCCACCATGTCTGAGAACAGGCTCAACATGCAACGTTGAAACGTTGCAGGAGCATTGCAAAGGCTGAAGGGCATCCTTCGGTAAGCAAATGTTCCAAAGGGACAGGTGAAGGTAGTCTTCTCTTGGTCTTCGGGAGCAATTGGGATCTGATTATATCCTGAATATCCATCCAGGAAATAATAGTACTCGTGTCCCGCCAATCTCTCCAACATTTGATCAATAAATGGAAGTGGAAAGTGGTCTTTACGTGTGGCGGTATTCAACTTCCTGTAATCAATACAAACTCGAATCTTCGTTGGAAGACGTGTTTGTATCAATTCTTTATTCTCATTTTCCACCACCGTAAATCCAGCTTTCTTAGGCACAACATGAACTGGACTTACCCATTGACTATCAGATATGGGATAGATAATCCCATTGTCTAATAGTTTCAAAATCTCAGATCTAACAGCTTCTTGCATAATGGGGTTAAGTCTACGCTGTGGGTCTCGTTTAGGCTTGGCATCTTCCGTCAAGTGAATTCTATGTTGGACAATGGAAGGACTAATTCCTTTGATATCAGCCATTATCCAACCAATGGCCTCTCTATTTTCCCTTAGCACAGTCAGAAGGTCCTCTTCTTGTTGCTTAGTAAGATTAGATGCAATGATAACAGGAAAAGATTCCTTCTCATCCAAGTACTTGTACTTGAGATGATTGGGAAGAGCCTTAAGCTCAGAAGAAGGGACAGGATCTATAACAGGTTGCTCATGGTGCAAGGGAAGAATAGGTGTGGAATTAGTAGTCCTTTCAACATTTGATCCAACAATCTGATCCAGGTTGAAGTCATCCGACTCCAATTCAAACTCTTCTTCAAACTCATACTCCACCTCCTCCACATGTTCACTGGTCAATCCCTCAATTAAGTTCACTTCGAAAAAATCATTGTCCACATCCCTTGGCTGCTTCCCCAGATGGAAGACATTCACCTCTTTCGTTATATCTCCGAACGTTAACCGCATTGATCCATTTCGGCAGTTAATTATTGCATTCGCGGTGGCTAAGAAAGGACGTCCGAGAATGACGGGTGTTTGCACTCTGTGATTTTGTACGGGCTGTGTTTCAAGAACAACAAAGTCCACGGGGTAAATGAATTTCCCGACCCGTATCAAAACATCTGTAATTTCCCCCTTGGGAATCTTTACAGAGCGGTCAGCCAACTGAATAGTCATCTGGGTAGGACGAAGGTTGCTTAACCCTAACTGCTGATAGACAGAAAAGGGGAGAAGATTGATGCTCGCGCCCAAGTCTAACAAAGCCCTATTTATGGTGGTCTGCCCTATGATGTAAGAATGGTAGGGCTCCCTGGATCTTTGTACTTCACAGGGATCGGACCATTGAGCAGTTCACTTATGTTGGAAGCCAAGAAGACTTTCTTAGGGACATTTGCTTTTCTCTTTTTAGTACACATTTCTTTCAGAAATTTGGCGTAAGATGGGACTTGTTGAATGGCATCTAAGAGAGGGACATTGATTTGCAACTGATTAAATATCTCCCTTATCTTCTCCATGTGAGCATTCATTTTATGATTTGTAAGCCTATTTGGGAATGGAACAACAGGCTTATATGTTTGCTCATCAACTTTCTCTTTTCCTTTAGACTGGGACGTGGATGGTTGTGTGCTTGATGAAGGATTGTCTTGCAAGGGCTGAATTGGAACAGAAGGTGATGGTTGTGACATAGATTTGGGAGAATGATTCGAAACCTTATTATCTACATGTTTCCCAGATCTAAGGATTTGAATGGCTTGGCATTGGCTTTGGCTGGGTCCCAAGTCTTCAACTTCATGCAGAGGAAAATGGGCTTTGGGATTTGGTACTGGTTGGCTAGGTAACATTCCTTTTTGTCTTTCAGTCAGAGAGTTAGCCAACTGCCCTATTTGGATTTGCAATTTATTCATGTCCTGCTGCTGATTGTTCATCATTGCGGCTTGGGTTTTAGATAAGGTCTCTATCATTTTCTCCAACTCAGAAATTTTCTTGTCTGAAGGATTGGGTGGTGGATGATGTTGATATTGGGGCTGAAAATTTGCTTGGTATGGCACAGGATTTTGATATGACTGGAATCTGGGTGGACTCTGGTATGAATGGACATTTGATGGATTCTGGTGGTAAGTCGGTGGATGAGACTGAGCAGGGTATTGTTGTGGAAATGGCTGTCTCGGCTGCTCAGGACCAGACTGACTCCAAGAAAAATTCGGATGGTTTCGCCATCCCGGATTATAGGTTTTGGAGTAAGGATTGTAAGTGGGTCTGGTGTATGTGGCATTCGTACTCTCCTGAAACATTTGAGTTTGATAAACTGGACACTCCTCAAACAGATGATTCAAATCATGGGAGCAGGTACAACCCGGGTTTACCACTGGTGTTGGGTTGACCTGATTAACAGCAGAGTTTTCCCTGGACTCTAGCAATTCAATCCTCTTCATCAATTGCGTGATTTTAGCTTCTGCAGCTATTGAGGATCCTATAGAGTGTAAACCAGTTCTGGAAGTAGTGGGTGTAGGTTTCTCAGTACATGACTCCTACTGGATTGTCTTTTCAGCTAATGCCTCAAAAAGATCCCAACCCTGATCTTCATCATTCTTTAAGAATTCTCCTTGACACATGGTTTCAAGGAGGGTCTTAGTCTGATAATCAAGCCCATCATAGATAATCTGGCACTGGCGCCATTTTTCTATACCGTGATGGGGACACAGGGCTACTAGGTCTTTGAAGCGCTCAAAATACTTCCAAAACGGTTCATTGGCTTCTTGTTTGAATTGCATTATATTCTTCCTCATCAGGGCTGTCTTATGGATAGGATAAAACTTTTTAAGAAAGACCTTAACGAAATCATCCCATGTAGAAATCGAGCTGACTGGGAGATTATAAAGCCACTTCTTAGCAATATCATTCAGGGCGAAAGGTATAAACCTAAGTCTGACAGCATCCTCGGTCAACTGGGAAATCCTCATCATAAGGCATACTTCTTCAAACTCTCGGATGAAGAAGTACGCATCCTCAGATTCAAGGCCATGGAATCGTGGAAGTGTGTTTATGAACTGGGGCTTTAACTCAAAATTATTTCCATTAGTGTTCGGGAGGAGAATACAAGATGGAAGTGATGTGCGAATAGGATAGAACTTGTCTTGCAACGATACGTTGTTTGTCATGATTGGAATTGTGTCGAGTGGTGGTGTATGTGGCAGTGTAAAAGTTCTTACAAGCCTAGCAGAATTCGGATCTCGATACCACTCTTGCATACAATTACACAATCAACGTGCACCTTTCACACAGGCGAAAAATGAAAAATAACAATCAAGAAAAAAAAAATTAATCCAAGCTTTCTAGATTTCCTGGACCTAGACGACTCCTAACTTTAGATTGTCCACAGGAGGTTCGGTGTAGACTCTGACTATAAGCAAATCAGCCAGGGAAGGGTAAGGTTGGTGGGAGGTTTTCCGTCAGAGACGTTCCTTAATTAAGTAACCAGCAACCTTCGGGCTTTCGGCCCTCAACCCCTTTCCTAGACACTGATTTTACAAAAGTCACTTTCCAACACTTTTCCCCCTTAGGAAAATCTTCTAAGTGAGTCCGAATGTCCCTAGGGCCAGCGTCTAGCAATTTTTTATTTAGAAGCTTAGGATTGTGAGTGCATGGGAAAATGGTTTTTGGGCTAAGGAAGGGGTGATAAAATCCCCACCTTATCTTTTTTATGGGATTTGCCCTTAAAGTTTCTTTGTGCAAGTGTACAATATCAATAAACAAGGTTCACTCAAAGCTTAATTAAATCAAACAAAGAGTGAGTCCTAATCTATATGCTATGCTTACGTACCTTGTCTCCAGCACTCTTCAACAGTAAATGTAAAGGAATTGAAAAGACACGTGCCTAATATGCAAATGTCTAAACAATTTTCTTAACTTGCAACAAATTTTTTACTGTTGATTAGCAGATATCAGGTGAAGCAAACAAGATTTTAAGTGTTGCAGCAGCTGTATTTTGCAGAGAAGCAAGCCCTGCAGAAAAATGGTCAGTAGTCAACTCTTTCTTGCCGCAATTCTGCGACAAAAGCCCAGAATTTGCGGCAATTCAGAGGGATCCTGGTCTCTGCTTTCGAGAGCAGAGGCCCAGGTCCACTTATATGTTTCTGCAATGCAAGATTTCCTGTTTCTTCAACCTGTAACCTGCAACAGAGAAGAGTATTCGTTTAATTCTTCACTTGAATTCAAATACCGTTGCTCTCCCCGGCAACGGCGCCAAAAATTGGTTGGGAAAGAGTAATGTGTAGAGTATTAGCACAAATATGTAACAAAGAGATGAAGGTTAGAATCCACCTTGGTGCTAAGTCCACTCCACAAATGTATTTAAAGATTGATTTACCCTTTCCAATCTCCGCTATAGCAATGGCTATATCGGGTCGATTCTCGAGGAGAGCTAGCGATAGAAGCGTTACGGTATGTAGTGAAGAAATGAAAACGAAATGTCTTCTATGTATTTATACAATTGCAAGAAGTAACATGAAAAGAAGTGATGGATTTGTGCATTATGAAAAAGAAATTAAAAGAATGAGTGAAGTGTATTGCAAAGAAAGAAAAGCTAAAAGAAAGTGTTGGAAAACTTTTAGATGAGAAGGTACATGGCTAACTAACTTCACCTCATTGCTAACTTGCTAAACTCAATAGTGATTGCAAGATTGCCTCATGTTGACTCATTGGCAATTAAAAATAACTTGCATGTTTGTTCAATTGATGTTTCCATCTTGAAGATTAGTGTTCTCTTTGTTGTTAGCTTGAAGCCTCATATTGAATCATAGGCTCTCTAAATAGATGTTCAATGATGAACTCTAGGATTGGTACTCAAGTAGTGCTAAGTTAGAAGAATCAACATTCATTTGAACATTCAAGACATAACTACAAATTAGCTTGAAGTAAAGAAGTTGTTCTTACTATACAAGTAGCATTTGTTTGGTGATCCATCCTCATGTTCCATCAAAGGCTCTTGTTCTTGACAAGGCTCTATTCGAGGCACACATGAGTCATATTGAGTCTTTAACAAGCCATTACCAAGGGAAAGCAACTATACTTCCTTGGAAATCAAAAGAAACTTAAACTATGCAAGTATTGAAACAAGCAATCATCCAAAGAGATAGAAGTTAGCTAGGTAAGTTATTAGCTAGCCATGCAATAGGAGTTTAGCTCTCCATTACACAAGTAACAAAGCCACAATTCATTATGTAAAGCAAAGATCTAAAGCAATTACAATGAACTAGAATCAAAGCAAGAAATTAAAGCAAGGTAAAGTAAAGCATACTAGAGTTTGCAAAGAGATGAATGGAGCTCTTTTGATTAATCCTTGGCCACAAGAATGTCACTTCCTTGGTACAAGCTCTCAAACAGCACTCTCTCTCTCACTTTGTCAAGATCTCTAGGAGGAAGAAGATGAAGTCTAAAAACCTAGGAGAAAACAAAAATACAAGAATTTTCCCCTATTTTCTTCTCTCTCTTCTCTTTTTTGCGTGTGCAGACCTGGTCCTCTATTTATAGCCATCCCTGAGAAGCTTCGAGAGCCCTGGCCGTTACCACAAAATCCAGGCTCCAACGGCTTCACAACCGCCGCAGATACGCGGGAAAATCCCCTTTTTGGCGGCAAAATCTGGGCCGTTGAGCCCAGATTTTCTGTTACGATCTGGTAGTTAGGTGGTTATCCACGTGGCCTTCTGGAATCTTCAGTTGGCGCGCGGATCTCAACTGAATTCAGATTCAAATCTTTGGCTCTTTTTGGGATTTTGAATTAATCTTTTTAATTATTGCTAATTAAAAAGATTTATTGGCTTTTTCTCTTTTAAATTGTAGACCTGCAAAAATAGAGAGAAAAGGGGTTAAAAATCACATTTTATTTACAATATGCATAGTATAGGAGTGGTAAAATATGCAAATATGTATAACAATCAGTAACCCGACTGCAGATGAAACATATAGAAGATATCTGAGCCCTGCAAGACTGGTCGAATAGATTGTTCATAATGATCATGGCGATAGCTCAAATGCAGCGATAAAACCATGTTCAGCGGATCCATGAAAGCACGCTAGGCAGAAGAAATCCGAGGAACGGGCTAGAGTGCTAAGCACTGAAGGAACTAGCCACGGATAAAGCCAAGCCTAGGTGAGGCTATTGCGTAACACAGCTCAGGCGATAAGCACTTAGGGTGCAACGGAGCTAACGCTCTGCGAGGCTCGCACTCTGTGAAGCTCACGCGGCGATGCCAGCGCGTAACACAACGCTAAATGCTAAGCACCAGGGTGCAGCGAAGCCCACACCCGGTTAGGTCCATGGGTGACTAGATCACGGCCCTCGCCTGGCGAGGCTAGCGGAGCCTATGGTCCACCAAATCAATAAAGACTACAGGAGTTAGTGGCTCTGAGAACACGATCAAGAAATTATAATAACCGAAACGTGTCCCGAATGCTGTCTTCTAAATAATAACCTGACTGCGAATCAGCTCTGAGAATACCCGAGTTCCATGAACATAGTCGAAGAAATCATGATCGCTATTGGAGTAATAGAAATGAAAAATACCATAACTCTGTCTGCCTGAAGTCCTGATTCTGGAATACTGTTATATACTGACACTCCTCATGTAATGATACAGTCTACCTGATTATATAAGCGATGACTACTCCACTTAATGTACTGGTCTCCCGTGATGTATCCATAAATACAAGAATAGAATGCGAAGCCGAAGATCTATCCAATATAAGATAATGTGATGTACCAGAGTCGAGGAATGCCGGAATATAATGAGAGCAAACCACATCTGCTCTGTTGTTATCTCTCTAGTCTACGCATATCTTGAGTTGGCATAAGGATTACGAAAATTAGAATAGCAAAAATAGAAGAGATAAGAATCATGAAATAGGGAGGTAGACACAGACAGACTAAAATTGGTGATGATAGTGCAATGAGAAGGATATGATATAGAGAACTTACCAACTTCCGGACATGCTAAAGATGGTGATAAATAGTTACGGTCAGTACCTTCCGGGTTCCTTTTTCAGATATTGAGCATCCTTTCCTGTTCTCACTCCATCCGTATCTTGACTTCCTCTTCAGTCAGATTATATGTTTGCCTCCTTTTACCATGTGCCCTAGTTCTTGATCTCTTTTGTATCTGACTTATGCTTGATGTTGGGGGATGAAGTGAGTTTACTCTGCCAGTAGGTCTTGAATTCTCTTCCAATGGTGATATTGGTTGAATTGGTCTGATCGGTGTAATGTTCTCTGCTTCCTTGAACGAACAATCACTTTTCAATTGATCTCCGGGCCTGTATACGACATAATTCACAACCTTTCTGGCAGTTGTGTTGAGGTGCCCGGCTTCAGACAATACCCACATGTCATATGTTGAGGGCAAGGTTGGAGGGATGTCTTAGCTAGTGGGGCATCCAGGGGCCTGTCTAAGTCTTCAACTTCCATCAACTGAGAGGGTCTCTTCGCCAACTTCGTCTGCATCTCATCCTGATCTTTCTTTTCCACGTCTGTTTTACTTTTCGAGCGATGGCAAAAAAACTTGAGAATACTTCTTGGGCTGCTTGGGAATAAGAAACATCTTGACCCTTATCTTCAGTTCTCACTAAAACATTACTTGCTTGGTTCTTCTTGTCAGCCACCATGTAAGACACCGACCGACTATACCTTAGGAATTTTGCAACGTGCTTATTTACAATTCAATCTTCTTACTGCAATTTGATAAATCATTCTTTCATTTCTTTCTGAGCTATTACAGAGAAGAATCTTCTCATAGAAATCCTTCGAGAACAGGTCCCAAGTGATGGGTTTTTTCAGTCTCGCTGCTTCTACCAACCACCACGTCCTGGCCATATCTTTCAACTGAATCTTGGTCACTTCCGCTTAGTTCTCGTTAGGGACCCGGTTGCCTTTAGAAGATTTGTAGTGTTTACCGGCCACTGCTATGCATCCCGGGCTCCTCCATGCCCGAAAAGATTGCCGGCTATAATTTCTAAAATCCGACATGTTGCCTGGCTTCTGTTCCCGGAGCGCAACCAATAATCTTTGGTGCGGGACCTTCATCTGTTCTTTTTAGTTTTTTATCATATTTTACAGAAATTATCTTAAATCAACACTTCCTCCATTAGGGCCACTCTAAGAAGAACCAGAACCGTTATGATTTTTTCGTCTTTTCATGTCCGAGTTGGTCTAAGAATAACGAGAAACTGAAGTATGAAAGGAAGGGAGAACTTCAGGATTCAAGGTTAAGATTTACAAGAGAGAATGGATAACTTTGTACTAGTAGTTGAATTGTATAACCACGACTCATGCATTCCAGTTGCAAATTTCTTTACCATTAATTTGCCGACTGGTTGTACTGAGGACGTGAGAGCCTAAGCTCTGATATCACCCTGTAACGCCCCGATCCGGCGGGTACGGAGACGTTACTGCGACATATATACGCAGGTCAGGAATACCCTCACTTATATACGCTAAACATTGTTGAAACTTGTTTTGATGAAGACTTATGTGACGCATGTCATTTGGAGCTCTAACACATGACGAATCAAGAGTTCTACATAATCAAGATGTCCCAAGGAGAGTTGATATGATGTATTTTATAAAGATGAAATAGCATGTAAAAAGCCTTGACACACACACCATATCAATGTCCATTAGTCGACTAATACCTATGACAAGTCGACTAATAACATGTGTAGTCGACTTAACCCAAATCCTAGTCGACTAGTCAAGTGTCCAAAATAGACCCAACTCTCTGTTTCTGTATTAGTCGACTTGACAGTAAAATGTAGTCAACTAATAGCAATTGTAGTCGACTAATCCCTTGCCCCTAGTCGACTAATAGCTGGTCCAGTCGACTTGATTCAGTTATCCAGAAAACTGTCAGTCCAACGTATCTTACCCTGTCGACTTATAGTCAAACCTAGTCGACTAATAGTAGGAAATTTGCCTTGTATAGTCGACTAACTCAAAAGGCAAGTTGACTATAGGCAGTTTCTGACTGTTGGACAGTTTTCGTTATCTGGTCTATTGTGCAACGAATTCTAACGTTTCAATCATTCAAAAGGAACCTATAACTACCCTAACTTACCCTAGTCTTCAGCTATATAAAGGGTGGTTATTCCAAAGGCCAAATACCAAGAAAAATTTTCAGTTTTTCAAAGCCAAAATTCTATCAAAATCTGAAAACTGATTCCAACTTCTGTTCTTCACCAAAAGTCATTTCCATTGTGAAGTTCTCTGAAGTTTCTCCTATACTAGACCTTGTCCACGTTCATACACAATACCAAGGCTTATAGGAAAGTTGTAATACTTAAAGCAAGCATTGTACACGGGTGGCTTCTTGGTGTAGAGGCAGTTGTACAAGGTGAAGGTGTTCTCTTGGTGGAAGAGAAGGTGTTCTCTTGGTGGAAGAGATGGTGTACACATTTGGCAAAGGGGATTTGTCAAGTGGTGTGCATGGTTGTGATTTTGGGTGTACAAAATCAAGATTAAAGGAAAATCTCAAGCGGGTGGCTTGGGGACTGGATGTAGGTCACAAGGACCGAACCAGGATAAATCTCTCTTGTTTGTGTTTGTCTATTTTCTGAGATTTATTTTCCTTTTTGCAAGTTTATTTATTTTCTTAACATTAATCCTTCTTGTTTTTAGTTTTGTGTTGACTTGGGTATTTTTAGATCCATAATTGCCAACAGAGATAGTTCCGCATTTATCATCATCTCTCGGGACCAACAATTGGTATCAGAGCGGGTACAAGTCAACAACAAAGATGGCAACGGAGTTCTCATCATCCCAATTCAAAGAAGGACATTCTACACAACGTCCACCGCTATTTGACGAATCCAACTATAACTATTGGAAGTGTAGAATGAAGATCTACTTGCAATCGCTCAACTACGACCTTTGGAACATCGTAGAAGCATCGTACACCAAGCCAACAACCAACTACAATGCTTGGAGTGAGGATCAAAAGAAGAATGCGAACCTTGACGCCAAAGCGATGAATGCCTTGTTCTGTGCATTAACTAAAGAAGAGTACAACAGAGTGTCAACAGCCACTTCTGCACATCAAATATGGCATACTCTTCGGGTAACACACGAAGGCACAAATAAAGTTAAGGAATCTGAAATATCTGTTCTTGTCCATAGGTTTGAATTATTCAAAATGGAGGAGAATGAAACCATATCCGAAATGGTTACAAGATTCACCGACATTACTAATTTATTAGCATCTCTTGGAAAGGACTATACCCAAGTTGAAAGAGTTCGTAAGATCCTTCGTGCACTCACACCAGAATGGGAGAAGAATACAACCGCCATTGAAGAGGCGAATGATCTCTCAACTATAACATTAGAAAACCTAATCGGTAATCTAATGGCATATGAAGTGCAGTTAGAAGAAAGGAAGAAGGACGAACGACAACACCGTTCAAAGAAGAAAGAACTCGCCTTCCATGCATCTTCCGACACGGATGATTCAAATGACGATGAAAAGGAGATGGCAATGCTTTCAAAGAAATTCAGGAGATTCCTAAAGCAAGGTAAATTCAAATGCTTTAATTGTAATAAACCAGGTCATATGAAGATGGATTGCCCTTCGCTCAAGAAGAAAGAAAAATACAAGAGTAAAAAGTTCAGAAAGAAGAAAAACTATGAAGCATCATCAGAATACAGTGATTCCTCATCTTCTGATGAAGAAGAATCCACTGAACGTGTTAACCTATGTTACATGGCCATAGAAGATGAAGAGGTGTCATTTTCTGAACTTTCTGATGCATTTCATGAATTGTTTATTAATCTGAAAAATGAAAAATTGAAAAATAAAGTTTTATCAAAAGAAAATGAAAAACTTTTAAAGGAAAATTCATGTTATGCTTTACAAGTATCTTCTATAAATTCTCAACAAGATGAGTTTGAAAAAGTCATATCATCTTTGAAAAATGAAAATGAGAAGTTTATAAAAGACAACATTTTTCTGAAAAAGGAAACTGAATCTTTGAATAAAAGGATTTCTATTTTAGATAAAGATATTTTAGTTTTCAAAAAGAAATATGAAGATCTTTTGCAAAATGTGACTAAGTTCAATAAAGGAAAAGAAAAATTGAATGATTTATTATCTTTTCAGAAGTTGTCACATGATAATCATTAGGTATTGGATATAATGAAAAGTCTTCATATGTTAGTAATCCATATGTGAAAAGAAAGTCTAATCATGTTTCAAAAAGAATTAAGACAAAGTTTATATGGATTCCTAAGAATTTAAGTTTTCATGATAAAAATACATATATTGCTTCATACATTCTTGATATATGTGATTCTTGCAACTATGTGTATACTAACAGGTGGAAACCAAATTCTAAATGGATTTGGACTCCTAAAGGTTAATATGTTCTTTTATGTTTGGTACCATCTAACGTTTATCTTGCAGGTACCATATAAAAGTTAATAAGAACATATATATATATATATATATATATATATATATATTATATATATATATATATATATATATATATATATATATATATATATATATATATACTAATATATTTGTTGCAGGGGGAGAACAAAGTCTTTTCATATTTGTTATAACCCAATTTCTGCAGGGGGAGGAAAATATAACATATTTTCTGCAGGGGGAGCACTTGTGCACATAAAGCGTCATCATCAAAAAGGGGGAGAATGTTGAAACTTGTTTTGATGAAGACTTATGTGACACATGTCATTTGGAGCTCTAACACATGACGAATTAAGAGTTCTACATGATCAAGATGTCCCAAGGAGAGTTGATATGATGTATTTTGTAAAGATGAAATAGCATGTAAAAAGCCTTGACACACACACCATATCAATGTCCATTAGTCGACTAATACCTATGACAAGTCGACTAATAACATGTGTAGTCGACTTGACCCAAACCCTAGTCGACTAGTCAAGTGTCCAAAATAGACCCAACTCTCTGTTTCTGCATTAGTCGACTTGACAGTAAAATGTAGTCGACTAATAGCAATTGTAGTCGACTAATCCCTTGCCCCTAGTCGACTAATAGCTGGTCCAGTCGACTTGAAAGTTAGTTGCAGTCGACTTGATTCAGTTATCTAGAAAACTGTCAGTCCAACGTATCTTACCCTAGTCGACTTATAGTCAAACCTAGTCGACTAAAAGTAGGAAATTTGCCTTGTATAGTCGACTAACTCAAAAGGCAAGTCGATTATAGGCAGTTTCTTACTGTTGGACAGTTTTCGTTATCTGGTCTTTTGTGCAACGAATTCCAATGTTTCAATCATTCAAAAGGCACCTATAACTACCCTAACTTACCCTAGTCTTCAGTTATATAAAAGGGTGGTTATTCCAAAGGCCAAATACCAAGAAAAATCTTCAGTTTTCCAAAGCCAAAATTCTGTCAAAATCTGAAAACTGATTCCAACTTCTGTTCTTCACCAAAAGTCATTTCCATTGTGAAGTTCTCTATACTAGACCTTGTCCACGTTCATACACAATACCAAGGCTTATAGGAAAGTTGTAATACTCAAAGCAAGCATTGTACACGGGTGGCTTCTTGGTGTAGAGGCAGTTGTACAAGGTGAAGGTGTTCTCTTGGTGGAAGAGAAGGTGTTCTCTTGGTGGAAGAGAAGGTGTACACATTTGGCAAAGGGGATTTGTCAAGTGGTGTGCATGGTTGTGATTTTGGGTGTACAAAATCAAGATTAAAGGAAAATCTCAAGCGGGTGGCTTGGGGACTGGATGTAGGTCACAAGGACCGAACCAGGATAAATCTCTCTTATTTGCGTTTGTCTATTTTCTGAGATTTATTTTCCTTTTTGTAAGTTTATTTATTTTCTTAACATTAATTCTTCTTGTTTTTAGTTTTGTGTTGACTTGGGTATTTTTAGATCCATAATTGTCAACAGAGATAGTTTCGCATTTATCATCATCTCTCGGGACCAACAAACATCAGTACAGGCAAGAACAGAGTACGGAAGCACGTGGTGCAATATACATTCCAACATATGAGTACAATTACAAGGTTATCACCAGATGTGACAAATATTACAAGAATATTACATCACCAACTTGGTGCAATTGTGAGAATACAAAGGATGATACAAGTATGAACAGTACAAAAGGAGGCTCAGAGTCATAGCAGGAGAACTCTAGAGCCGAACAGGGGGGCCTGGAAGGATGGGGCTCTGGACGGTCTGCTGGAGATCCACTCTACCGCTGCACCACTCTGATCAACAACTGGGAGAATTCACACGCTCCAAGCTCCAAAACCTGGACATGAGGATCCAGAGGAGTCAGAACTCCCCAGCGGGTGGTGATGCGAAAGCCAGATGGCGAGCATAGGTAAACACACGTGTATCGATAAATCTGAATCATAAACATGCATTGAAAATCGTATCGTGGGCACAAGCATGCAGGGGCAAGTAGATATACAACATATGATATCAAGCAGGGAAGACTCATAGTATGATCAGATAAGAGCAGGAGACAGGTGGAATAGAATACAAAGAGAAAGGCAGGATATGAACATGTATAGTATAATGATCATAAAATCGGAAGTCCGAAGTAAAACCCGATACAATCAACCATGGCAAAGCATACTACAGATTCATAGCTGGCATCTTTTATTATTATTATTGTTACTCGTCTTACCCTGATGTCTAGATATGTGAACTAGCGTCCCAGCACACATATATACACATCTGAGTAAAGCAAGGTTGTTATTGGAAACCAACGGGGGTATCAACGAACAATGTTTACAGTGGGTCCCGTACATGCCCGGGACCACGGTGCAGGACTTTCCATTACTGGTGTATGGAACTGGCCGCAAGGCCTACAGGAGGGTCTTATAGAATGCCCTTATCAAGATGGTACCAAGAAGGAGGGAGCCAGCACTCCCCTCGGTCGCCTGGAGGCCCACAGGTCAGACCGAAAGTTTTAGTTGAACAACATACCTAGTACCACTGTAAACACGAACATATATTGATAGCCGCAAGTTTCCCCCGCCCCGATGCAAGTTGTTCCTTTTTATGATTTATTATGTAGTTATCAATTTACGAGAATAGCGGATGCTAGACATGATCAGGAGTTCAGGAGTACATGAGTACTGTAGATTCAGGTCACTGTATATGTATAATACAGGGTAACAAGTATAGTATTCCCGTAAATGTGATAGTCACAGGTCAAGTATTAATATGTCAGGAGGCAAGTGATAAGTCATGTCATAATAAGAAGCAAGTGTCAAGTAGCAAGTCGGGTGTCAGGTGATGACACATCAGTTGTCAAGTGATACAGACAGGTGTCAGGGTATTAGCATGTCAAGTGTTAACATATCAAGCATGTACTTGGCAAGTGATAAAGTAATAGCTGAGCACAATTAAGCAGAGCTGAGCAAGCTGGAGCGAAGCTAATGTACAATACTAAATGCTATCACGTTCGGCGTGGTTACCGCTCGCAGCATAGCTAGATACACGTGTCACAGCAAGCGTATGAACGCCATACTACCGCTCACGGGGAAGCCATGCTCACGGGGTAACTATACTCGAACGGAGTAAGCGGTAAAGTGTTGACGCTAGGTCCGCCTACCAGGCGTAGCATATAGAGAAAATCCAGAGGACTTTATAACCTCAGAGGTTGTACCCGGAGGTTAGGCCCGAAGGCAAGGGTACCTGCAGAAGGTGTTAGTTCCAAACAGCACAAATCGTGAATAATTCAAGTTGACCTGATGAAACGGGAAAGTCAAGAGGAAAGCGAGAACACTCGTCTAAGTCTTCGAAAAACATAGTGAAATCCTCGATCTCCGGAATCCAGAAAACCAACGCGTCAACGCGTTAGAGAGAAAGTGATAGAGAGAGGAGGAAATCAAGTGAGAGAAAGAGAATGAGAGAGGGGAGAGAGAAAGAGAGAGCTAGAGAGAGAAGTCCACAGAGAGAGTGTAGAGGGGGAGAGAGAGAGGGTACATGGAGCTGCAGTGTTGAGAGTGAGACGTGGGATCGCAGACGCGGGGTTCGCGTTGCATAAATTCCCACAAACGCGGGGTTCAAGACCCGCGTTTAAGTCAGGACACGAGAAGAACGCGGACGCGGACGTGGGTTCCGCGTCGCGTTAACACGAGAAGAACACAGACACGGGCATGAGCTCCACGTCGTGTTGACACAAGAAGGATACAGACGCGGGCATGGGCTCCGCGTTGCGTCGATATAAGAACGCGAAGGCCGCGTTATACAAATGTCAAGAACGCGAAGATTCGCGTTAAGGAATTGCCTGGACGCGGGGTGAACTCCGCGTCTAGCAATCAACAGAGAGAAAGAGAGAGACAGGGAGATGAGAGAGAGAGACGCAAGGATGAGGGTAAGAGGGGGACACAAGTTTTTGGGAGAAAAATAGAGAAGGAAAGAAAAAGAAAAGGAAAAGAAAAAGAAAAGAAAGAAAGAAAGAAGGAAGGAAAGAATGAAAGAAGGAAAGAATGAAAACGGAAAGAGAGGATGGCCGGCCGGGCCTCGCCGGCGGTGGCCGGAGTTGGCCGGAGATGGGCGTCCAAGGCCCCAAAAGAGAAGGTAGTTGATGATGCAAGTGTAGTTCAAATGAAAAAAATGAAATTTTGGAAATGGTGTTTCGGAGAACGAAGCTAGACCTCGTTGGAAAGAGCTCGACAAGGAGAAAAAGATAGTGTGTTTGGTGGTGATCAAGGTGGTGTAGGTGGTGGTGGAAATGGTGGTGAAGTTAATGGAGGTTAATGGGTTGTTTTCTTGATAAAAAAGGAGGTGATGTTGGTGGTTGGAGTTGGTGTAGTGGTTGATGTTGTTGTTGGAATGGAGGAGGAGATGGAGGAGAGAATGATGGAGAAGTTGGTGGAGATGGTGGAGGAGAGGGTGGCCGGCCAAGGGAAGCACCATTGCTGATTTTTGGGTGCTGTTGGCTCGTTCTCTGTTGGAGGAAAGGAGGAGGAGAAAAAATAAAATGAAAGAGAGAGAAAGAAGGAGGTGTTTATATAAGGGAATATGATTATTACAATATTGCCATCAACCATTAAAGAGTTGCATATTTATCAAAATAAAAGGGCTGCGTCTGGGAAAAAGTGAATTGGACGCGGAGATGAGAGCCGCGTCCAGGAGGAAAACGCGAGATTACGTTAGACAGAAAAGATAAAAAGTCATAATGACTTGAAGGACGTAACATTGAATGCAGTATGGAGAGGATCTCTGCATTAAAGACTGAATTTAGGTTTGGTGAAACTCACGTTTACTGAGGAGAGAGAGAGAAATGAAAAAAAGGAAAAAGTAAAATATCTGGATAAAATTTCGGTATCTGGGAAATACCGAAAACTCCAGAAAAGTCCAAAAAATAAAGTAGCTTGGAAAGCTTACCAAAAATTCTCAAAAATAATAAATATTATTTAAAATTTTTTGGTGAAATCGGTTTTCAGAAATTCAATCCCATTTTCAAAATAAAAATCCTGAAGTCAACCGTCAATACTGGTGTATACCGGGTCGGCCGGATTTTGATAAAATCTAAAAATTCTCAGAAAAAGTATTTAGATAAAAAAATTAGATTTTAAGAAGTTACAGGAAAGCCGTTTTTAAAATTTCAACTCCGTTTGTAAATTAAAATCAGAGAATCGAGCAGCGGTATTAGTCGACCCCGGTTTTGAAGATTTTTGATTGAGGCCAAACCTGCACATAAAATACAAAATTTCAGATCTGATAATAAACTTGTGCAAGTGCTCAATTCTTCCGCTATAGCAAGTGGCTATGCGGGTCGTGATCCACAAGGAGGGTTTTGCGATGGAAGCGTTTACGGTTATTTATTGAAATCTTTATGAAAACAAACGAAGGTTCTTCTCTATTTTTAGTTATGAAAATGAAAAATAAAGTTATATTAAAGTTAGAAGAAAATGGAAGATGAAGAAGATGGAAAAATCAGAAAACAATGATGAAAGCGATTATGTACAATTGAGTCGGGAAGAAATAATTTGGAAGATATGGTGAAAGTGATTTAATTTACAGAAATGAAAGAAAAGAAATAAAAACTTACCTTCTTTTTACCAAAAGCTTACCTTGAGTTCTTAGCTACGAAGTTACCTTGAATTGGAGACAATCAGCGCGTAGCCCATAAGAGTAGATTTTTGGTCTCTTCCACATTACATCATCAAGATATGCAAGCATGAAATGATACAGAGAGACTCACAATTCCATCGTCATGAGCTATCGGTGGCACTCGCAAAGGCAAG
The DNA here is from genome assembly GCA_038442645.1 of Agave tequilana. Classification (NCBI taxonomy): domain Eukaryota; kingdom Viridiplantae; phylum Streptophyta; class Magnoliopsida; order Asparagales; family Asparagaceae; genus Agave; species Agave tequilana. The sequence continues at coordinate 46,128 of JAVJIF010022748.1, forward strand.
GCTCTTTCGATGCTTTAGACTCACTTGGAAGACAGTTGTACCAAAAAGAAAAGTAAAGTAGAAAAGAAGAAGAAGACTAAAAGAAACTACATACAAAGAGAAAATATTGATTCGATCTCATAACAATCAAAGAAATGAAATTCATCTTACACCGGTGTCACTCCAGCTCTAGCTTCATTCTTGTTCTTTGATGAAAGTCTGATCTCCTCTTATTTACATAAATGAAAATTACAATTACATGAAAAGAAAAGAAAAAACCTAAACTACAAAGTGAAGAAACTAGTCTAAATCCTACTCTGCATGGTCGTCCTTTTGCCTTTGAGTGCAGGTATTTATATGAGAAATGGAGAGGGTAGAGGAGTATGAAGATAAGTAAGTCTGGTAATTTTTGAACTCCCCTTATCTTCAAACTTGATTTGAGGTGGATATTCAGTTCTGATTTGCAGTTTATTGGCGTGTTGATTGCTGAACATCACTCACCAAATGACAGAATTAGAAATAATGGTCAACATAAGAGTTGTAGCTCTGTCAGTCTGCTTTCTGGATCATCTTGAATCATCAGAATTGAGATTCTGTAGAAAAGTTATGATTCGAATACTAAAATGTATCCAGTCAGAATCTGAATCAAACTTGCTTCATCTCATCCGTTGATCTTTGCTTCAACCGATCGATTCTGAGAGGATTCTTCTCAACCAGTTTTCAACCTCTTGAATTTGCCCTGAGTTACTGAGTGTGAATTAACTCTGATTTAATTCAGAATTTTGGTGGGCTTTGGGCTCATTTCTCTTCATCTCCTTAAAGAATGGGCCTGCAAATAAATTAAGCAATTAATTAGGACAATACAGATTTTATTCTATAATAAGTATGGAAATATGACACTAAATATGCAACATTAGCGACCAATCAATTTTCAATTTAATTCAGGAAAATTTCAGAAAATCAGAGAAAATCTAAAATATTAGAAAATGAAGTTTGAAACTAAAATTGGTCAAATCAGAATCGCAGAAAGACCAAATCGAGCTATGCTCTAGGATCAGGCTCCCGGTTCAGACTAGGGCTGATCCGAGTCCACGAATCCAGATCCACAGCAAAACGATCATATAAATAATTCATAATACAAAACAAATACTGAAAGCAAATCAAAAAATACGATCGAAAATACGAATACGCAACTAAGTACGTATTCCGAGAGCGGTGTGTTACAGTTTCTCTCCCTTCTCCTGTGGATGTACACACAATCTGTTTGATCGGTGCACTCACGTTATATTGTGTGTTAGCTTTCTATCTACTTTGAAAATCTTCTTCTTCTCTTCTTCACGTTGACTTAGTAGATCTTGTGGTTCGTTTGTTGGCCCAAGGTTACAATCACCTCTTTTATTGAGTTTTGATGATTCGAAAACATATATAGTTATTTGTACTAATCATGTTTTATGTTTAAGTGTGTTTCAAGGCTCTAAAGATTCATGGAGTTTTCTTCCCTAAAGGAAGGTTGTTTTGACTCAAGTCGATTCATTTCGGGTTCAAGAATCAAGCTTGCAAGATCATATGGAGAAGCCCACTTGAAGACTTTGTAGTCACCTAGAACCTTTGTAAGACTTAGTTTGTTAAAGTTTGAGATTGTGGTAAATTGGCTCTAAAACACACACACTTTTCAAAATACAAGTTTTTAGTTTTGGTATTTGTTTTAAGTTCATGCTTTGGTCTCTATACATGATTCAAATCTTTACAAATTTTATATCTTGTTTATATCATGTATACCTATCTTTTTAGCATGTTACTTAGCCATATTTCCCTACAAAATTATTTTGAAAATTTTCCCATGTCCAGAAAAATCCTTCTTCAAAAACTGTTTCAGGCCTGGTGGTCGACCGGACCGGTCCGGTCGACCGACCGAAAACAGCTTGCTCTCTGTTTTTGGCGGTCGACCGCCCGGTCGACCGACAGTTAAAAACTGTGTTTGCGGTCTACCCGAGCCCAACGGCTAGTTGCCAACAGGGCTGCCGGTCGAGTAGACTGGTCGACCGACAAGCCTGCCAGCTGCCAACGGCTCTTTCCTCTTTGGTGAAAATCTGAATTCTGATTTTCACCCTGTTTTGTTGCAGGACTTTTCTGACTTTTTGGGGGTTATTTTCTGATCAAATAAACTTAATTTAAATGTGTTTTAATCCCTTCCTCTCCCTATAAATAGAGGGGATTGGTCTCTTGCAAAAACACCAAGAAAAATCCCTAGTTTACAAGTTTTCAAAAGAAAGAAAAAGTTTCAAAGCTCTCAACTCTCTCTTGCATTCTTGGCTATTGTTTTTCAGTTGTGTTCTCAAGCAAGTTTCATATACAACTGAGTTTGTTTTTCTCACTACACTTCTAGAGCCAAAAATCCCATCCTCATTCTATAAGGAAGTTGTAAAGAGAAAGTTTGTAAGAAGTTTGTGATCCTTTTGGTGATCACTTGGCTACTTGTTCCTTCTTCTTGTTCTTGTTGAGATACCTCTTCGTTAGAGGTTTGTAAGTGGTGGAGTTCGGTACTCCGGTCTTCGGTAGACCTTGTAAAGTCCTCGGTGGATAGTGGAAACCCTTCACGGCGGTGAAGGCGGGGGGTAGAGCGGTGGCTCAAACCTCGAAATAAATACTTTGTGTTTGCGATTGATTTTCTCTTTGCTCTCTCTATTGCTCTTACTTTCTTGCTTGTGATATTGCTATTCTTTCATACCTTGTGATATATCTTGTGTGCATTTCATTATTGCTTCAAATTCATTTCTTGCTACATTATCGATCATTTCTCATACAATAAGATTGCAATACACACCTCAAACTCATATCTAGAGGAATCACGAGGAAGGAGTTCAGAGCCCTTCACCGGGTATTCGGCTCTTAGTCTTGTTTTGAGTGATCATTGCATCATTCATTCATACTTGTTTTTAAAAAGATTGTTAGATTAGCTTTTGCACCTATTCACCCCCCTCTAGGTGTTTTCAATTGGTATCAGAGCATAGGTCTCTAGGTTCTTGGCTTAACAACCTTAGAGAGATCCTTTATTTGCTAATCACCACATTCATTTCATACTCATTCACTTAGTAAAAATGGCCGATGGAATTAAGACCCCCTCAAAGTTTGATGGCCTTAACTTTTCTATATGGAAGGTTAAGATGACCGTTTTCTTGCAATCCCTAGGAAGCCGGGTTGCAAAGGCGGTGACCAAACCATTTAGTGCACCCACCGGTGATGAGTCCACTTGGTCCGAAATTGAGACAAAAGAATTTGATGCAACTCTAGGGCACACTATGCATTACTCCAAGCACTTAATGATGATGATATCGCTAGAGTAATTCATTGCAAATCCGCACATGAAATTTGGACTCACTTGCTTATTACTCATGAGGGAACCTCACAAGTGAAGAGGGCTAAAATAGACCTTCTTCGTTCCCAATATGAAAATTTCTCTATGCATGATAACGAAACCATAGATGATATGGTTACAAGATTTACAAAGATCACTAATGGACTTTCTTCTCTAGGTGATGCTATTGACAACGACCAAAGAGTAAGGAAGATCATCCGGGCTCTTCCTCCTTCATGGGAAGTCAAAGCAACTACCTTGAAGGAACTCAATGACAAGGAGGAGATGGAGCTTATAGGTCTCATTGGGAACCTCAAGACCCATGAGATGGAGAGAAAAGCAAGGGAGGAAATGGCTCCTTCCAAGAAGAAAGCTATTGCCTTCAAGAGTCAATCCTCATACTCCGACGAAGATGATGAAGAAGAAGATGACGAAGAGCTCTCACTTCTTGTGAAGAACGTTCGGAGGATGTACAACAAGGCAAAGTTCTAAGGTAGAAGGAGATGGCAAGGTGGTAAAGAAGAGAAGAAAATTATTTGCTTCAATTGCCAAAGACCGGGTCACATTGTTGCGGAGTGCCCGGATAAAGTCAAGCCTTCCACCTCCAAGAAGCCTTACAAGAAGAAAGCATTGAAGGCTACATGGGATTCCGAGAGTGAATCCGAGGAGGAAGTTGACACCGCCAACATGTGCTTCATGGCTAATGAAAGCACAAGCAAGGTAACCCCTAGGTGAGCTTTCCATGGATGAATTAGGAGAAGCATTTGTAGAACTCTCACACAACTATGATTTTCTTAAGAAAAAGTATTTAAAAATGAAAAAGGAAAATGAGTCTCTTAATCACCAAGTTTTTACTCTTTCTAAAGAAAAAGATGAATTACTTTCAACTCTAGTTTCCACCCAAAAAGATTTTGATAATTATAAGACTTCTTACAAAGGTAAGTTTCCACAAGTTAATGAAAATGAGATTTCCATGCTTAAAGAGAAAATTGATTCTTTAGGAGTAGTCTTGAAAAAGTGTGAATTTGATAAGAATAGACTTGAGGCTATGTTTCCTAAGAAACAAGCCTCTAAGAAACAATCTCATGCTATTCATGCTCATGCTCATGTTCATACATCACAACCTCTACATCATGCAAAACCCCCCAAACATGCTCACCCCCTACACACACATCATGCATTCATGTATGGGAAGGTATTTTCATGCACTTTTTGTGGCCGTAAAGGTCACTTAGTTAAGTTTTGCTATGATAGACTTAATGCATCTCATCATAATGTTTGGGTTCGAAATACTAACTTTCAAGGACCCAAGAAAATTTGGGTACCAAAGTCAATAAATTTGTTAAATGATGTAGGTACTTTCCAAGGCGCAACGACGTAAAGGATTGTGGTATCTTGATAGTGGTTGCTCAAGGCACATGACTTGGGATATCAACAACTTTGCAACCCTATCAAGATACCATGAAGGTGGCTCCGTCACCTTCGGAGATGATACCAAGGGAAAAATCATCGGTATTGGTAATGTTAAACTTGGTACATCCCCTTTAATAGAAAATGTTGTTTTAGTTGATGGCCTCAAGCATAATCTCTTGAGTGTTAGTAAACTTTGTGACAAAGGTTTGATGTTGTTTTTGATAACATAGCTTGTAGAGTTTTTGATAGACAATCTAACACATGTATATTTTCCGGTTTTCGTGAAAGCAATATATACATGATTGACTTGTCTAATATGTCTTGTAATGCCACTTGTTTGAAAGCCCTCGTTGATGACTCTTGGTTGTGGCATAGAAGATTAGGCCACATTTCTTTTGACCATCTATCTAGGTTAAACAACAAGGAAATGGTGAAGGGTATTCCTTGCTTGAACTTTGAAAAGGACCGCGTTTGTGACGCATGCCAACTTGGGAAACAAACCAAGTCCTCTTTCAAGTCAATCAAGGATATCATGACATCGCGTCCCTTGGAGTTGATCCATATGGATTTGTTTGGTCCTACTCAAACCAAAAGTCTAAGTGGGAATCGTTTTGTATTTGTTTTAGTTGATGATTTTTCGCGTTTTACTTGGGTTTTCTTTTTAGAGCATAAAATCAAGCCTTTTCACATTTTCATGCTTTAAGAAAAGAGTTTAAAAGGAAAATGATTCTTCTATTTTAAGAATAAGAAGTGATAGAGGTGGTGAATTCATTAACCTACTCTTTATCACTTTTTGTGAAGAACATGGAATTAAGCATGAACTATCTTGTCCTAGAACTCCACAACAAAATGGAGTAGTTGAACGAAAAAATCGAACATTACAAGAGATGGCTAGGACAATGATTAGTGAATATGGTCTCCCACATTATTTGTGGGCCGAGGCCGTTAATACATTATGCTATATATCAAATCGTGTTTTCTTATGCAAAAATACTTCAAAAACATCTTTTGAGATTTATTTTTTTAGAAAGCGAAATGTTTCATACTTTAAAGTTTTTGGATGCAAATATTTTGTTTTAAATATAAAAGACAATTTGGGAAAATTTGACGCTAGGTCTTATGAAGCAATCTTTGTAGGTTACTCAAATACTAGTAAAGCTTGTAGAGTTTTCAATAAGTCATCTTTAACTATTGAAGAATCTATACATGTAAAATTTGAGGAATCTAATGTGTTTGTTAAGAATGTTGTAGAAATAGATTCTTTGCATGAAGACACGGAGAAAGTTACTTTGAAGGACTCACCTACTATTGAAGGCATGCCAAAGGATGATGAAGGAAGTGAAACTAAGGATCAAGAGGCTCAAGGAAATGAAATTCAAAGAATTGAAGTGGAGCCTACTCAACAACTTCCAGAGGATTGGAGATACAATCCACATCATCCCAAGGACCTTGTTTTTGGTGAAGTATCTCAAGGGGTAACTACTCGTTCTCAACTTCATGATTTTTGTGGACACTATGCTTTTATTTCTCACTTTGAACCCAAAAGCGTCCTCGAAGCCGAGGCCGACTCATATTGGTTGCTAGCCATGCAAGAGGAACTCAATCAATTTGAGCGCAACCAAGTTTGGCACCTTGTTCCTAGGCCCCATGATAGACCAACAATTGGTACTAAGTGGATCTTTAAGAACAAGTTGGATGAGTCGGGTAACGTTATTAGGAATAAAGATAGGTTAGTTGCCCAAGGTTACACTCAAATCGAAGGTATCGATTTTGAAGAAACCTTTGCACCCTAGCGCGGCTTGAAGCCATACGGATGACTCTTGCATTTGCTTCATATAAAGATTTTAAGCTTTTTCAAATGGATGTTAAAAGTGCTTTCTTAAATGGATTTATTGAAGAGGAGGTGTATGTTGAACAACCCCCGGGTTTATTGATCCTACACATCCGGATTTTGTTTTCAAACTTGACAAAGCTCTTTATGGTTTAAAACAAGCCCCTAGGGCTTGGTATGAAAGGCTTTCTTCATTTCTAATTTCAAATGGTTTTAAAAAAGGAAAAATTGATACTACTTTATTTACAAAACAGGTTGAAAATGATATTCTTATTGTGCAAATTTATGTGGATGATATCATTTTTGGTTCTACTAATGAAACCCTTTGCCAAGCTTTTGAATCATGCATGAAGGAAGAATTTGAAATGTCTATGATGGGTGAGCTTAACTATTTCCTTGGTCTCCAAATCAAGCAAAGAAAGGATGGGATTTTCATCAATCAAGCCAAGTACAAAAAGGAACTTATCAAGAGATTTGGACTTGAAGGAGCTAGAACTAGCAAAACTCCTATGGCAACAACCACCAAGCTTGACAAGGATGAACAAGGTAAAAGTGTAGACATTAAGCTTTATCGTAGCATGATTGGTAGTTTATTGTATTTGACGGCTAGTAGGCTGGATATTATGTTTTGTGTATGTCTTTGTGCTCGTTTCAATCATGTCCTAAGGAGTCTCATTTAGTAGCGGTAAAAAGCATTATTAGATACCTTAAGGGCACAATTGAAATGGGTTTGTGGTATCCGAAAACCGGACTATTTGAAATGAAGAGTTTTTTAGATGCCGACTATGCGGGTTGTAGGGTAGATAGGAAGAGTAGAAGTGGAACATGCCAATTTCTTGGTAATTGTTTTGTTTCTTGGTCTTCCAAAAAGCAAAATTCGGTAGCCCTTTCAACCGCCGAGGCGGAGTATGTTGCAGCCGGAGCTTGTTGTGCACAAGTTCTTTGGATGAAACATACTCTCCTTGACTATGATTTGCATTTTGATCATATTAAAATATTTTGTGATAATACTAGTACTATTCATATGACTAAAAATGCAAATCAACATAGTAAAACTAAACACATTGACATTAGATATCACTTTCTTAGAGATCATTATGAGAAAGGTGATATTGATATTGATTATGTTTCTACCGATTTTCAACTTGCCGATATTTTTACAAAACCTCTAGACTATGCTAGATTTTCCTTTATTTGTGGTGAGTTGAATGTTTGTATTATAGATTCTTGAAATTTTTTTTTTATTCTTTACCCTTTTTGATGTATGACAAAAAGGGGGAGAAATAGTTAGTTTTGAAGTTTTATGCACTTTGTATTTTGTTTTTGTGCATTGTGCTTTGTATACTTTTTATGCTTTATATATATAGCCATTCACTTTTACACATAATCATTCTTTTATACATAGCATAATTTGAGGGGAGCTTCTAAGCTCCTTTCCCATGTTTAAAATAATTATATGTTTTGTCATCATCAAAAAAGGGGAGATTGTTGGCCCAAGGTTATAATCACCTCTTTTATTGAGTTTTGATGATTACAAAACATATATAGTTATTTGTACTAATCATGTTTTATGTTTAAGTGTGTTTCAAGGTTCTAAAGATTCATGGAGTTTTCTTCCCTAAAGGAAGGTTGTTTTGACTCAAGTCGATTCATTTCGGGTTCAAGAATCAAGCTTGCAAGATCATATGGAGAAGCCCACTTGAAGACTTTGTAGTCACCTAGAACCTTTGTAAGACTTAGTTTGTTAAAGTTTGATGTTGTGGTAAATTAGCTATAAAACATACACACACTTTTCAAAATACAAGTTTTTAGTTTTGGTATTTGTTTTAAGTTCATGCTTTGGTCTCTATACATGATTCAAATCTTTACAAATTTTATATCTTGTTTATATCATGTATACCTATCTTTTCAGCATGTTACTTAGCCATATTTCCCTACAAAATTATTTTGAAAATTTTCCCATGTCCAGAAAAATCCTTCTTCAAAAACTGTTTCAGGTCTGGCGGTCGACCGGACCTATTCCAGGCCAGGACGGTCGACCGCCCGGTCGACCGAGTCCTGTGTCCAAGACGTGCACGCTTGTGCACGTCTGTCGGTCGACCGATCGGTCGACCGACCGAAAACAGCTTGCTCTCTGTTTTTTGGCGGTCGACCGCCCGGTCGACCAATAGTTAAAAACTGTGTTTGCCCTTTGCGGCCGGTCGACCGGCCGGTCGACCCGAGCCCAACGGCTAGTTGCCAACAGGGCTGCCGGTCGACCGGACCGGTCGACCGACAAGCCTGCCAGCTGCCAACGGCTCTTTCCTCTTTGGTGAAAATCTAAATTCTTATTTTCACCCTGTTTTGTGGCAGGAATTTTCTGACTTTTTGGGGGTTATTTTCTGATCAAATAAACTTAATTTAAATGTGTTTTAATCCCTTCCTCTCCCTATAAATAGAGGGGATTGGTCTCTTACAAAAACACCAAGAAAAATCCCTAGTTTACAAGTTTTCAAAAGAAAGAAAAAGTTTCAAAGCTCTCAATTCTCTCTTGCATTCTTGGCTATTGTTTTTCAGTTGTGTTCTCAAGCAAGTTTCATATAAAACTGAGTTTGATTTTCTCACTACACTTCTAGAGTCAAAAATCCCATCCTCATTCTATAAGGAAGTTGTAAAGAGAAAGTTTGTAAGAAGTTTGTGATCCTTTTGGTGATCACTTGGCTACTTGTTCCTTCTTCTTGTTCTTGTTGAGATACCTCTTCGGTAGAGGTTTGTAAGTGGTGGAGTTCGGTACTCCGGTCTTCGGTAGACCTTGTAAAGTCCTCGGTGGATAGTGGAAACCCTTCAAGGCGGTGAAGGCGGGGAGTAGAGCGGTGGCTCGAACCTCGAAACAAATACTTTGTGTTTGCGATTGATTTTCTCTTTGCTCTCTCTATTTCTCTTACTTTCTTGCTTGTGATATTGCTATTCTTTCATACCTTGTGATATATCTTGTGTGCATTTCATTATTGCTTCAAATTCATTTCTTGCTACATTATCGATCATTACTCATACAACAAGATTGCAATAAGCACCTCAAACTCATATCTAGAGGAATCACGAGGAAGGAGTTCAGAGCCCTTCACCGGGTATTCGGCTCTTAGTCTTATTTTGAGTGATCGTTGCATCATTCATTCATACTTGTTTTAAAAAGATTGTTAGCTTAGCATTTACACCTATTCACCCCCCCTCTAGGTGTTTTCATCGTTTTTACTGCGCCGCCCCAGTTGACTATTCATCATGTTCCCGAATCAATTATTAGGATTTGTGACTGTAATACGTAGTGAAGGTAGACGAAACTTAAAAGATTAAAGAACAAAAGTGCACAAGGAGCCGTGCACAGTACCGTCGACTAATACTGGATATAGTTGACTTATCACATGGATTAGTCGACTAATACTTTGTATAGTTAACTAGGCAGAGAGTTGGGATCCGAATTCTGTCAGAGTAGTTGACTAGTATTTGGGCTTAGTCGACTAATACATTGTATTAGTCGACTAGTACCCTGGCCTAGTCGACTAGCATCGGGTTTGGCAATTTTCTTTTTGGATCTATTTTCAGATTCGATTTGGATTCAGATTTTCTTTATTCTGAGACGGTGATTGTTCGTATTGCTGAAGTTTGTTTAGGACTAGGAGAGTTCTATGATTTATAAATAACCCCTTAGGGGTGGCTTTCAATGTATCCCAATGAATTCATTATTCCTAAGGGTGTAATTCATCTAGGTGAGAGATTCGTGAGAGAAGCTTAACCATAAGGGTTCACTATTTTTGGCGACCATCAAGGGCTTGTAATCTTCTCAGCGTGAGGTGTAAGTAATTCTTATTGTATTCCCTTAAAGTTTTAATAAAATTTCTCCCCTTCTCTCGTGGACGTACACACGATCTGTTTGATCGGTGGAACCATATTATATTGTGTGTTAGCTTTCTATCTACTTTAGAATATCTTCTCTTCTCCTCTTCACGTTGCCTTAGTAGATCCCGTGGTTGGTTTATGTTGCGCCCCCCAGTCAATCCGGTCGTGAGGGCGCCCCCGAAATCACAACAATTGGTATCAGCGTAAGGTCAACGTGAAGACGTCTGTGATCAAGTACGATATTCAGAAGTTCAATGGTATCATCAATTCCAACAGGTGGTAGATTAGGATGAACGTCATCCTTACCTAGAGCGGGTTTAAAAAACACTACTCGGGAGGGAGAAAAAGCATCAAGACATAAAGAAAGAAACTTGGCAGAAGTTGGATGAGAAAGCTTTCACAGCTATTTAGCTTTTCTTGGTGGACGAAGAGTTGGATGAGTTTTCTATGGAGAAAATAGCATCCTCGTTGTGGGAGCGACTTCAAGACCACTATCTGAAGAAGTCATTGGTGAATCGGTTGATTCTGAAGCAGTGTCTCTTTCTTCTCCGCATGCATGAAGGTATACCTATCATGTCTCACATTGCAGAATTTTATCTATTATTAATGATCTAGATAAGATAGAAGTTAAGATAGAAGATGAGAATCAAACTCTTCTATTACTGTGTTCTTAACCTTCTTCATATAACAGCTTTAGGGAAGCTATCATCTATGGAGGCAAGTCAACCATCCAGATCAATGAGGTCAAGGAGCATGTAACGCCCCGATCCCGCAGGTACGTGTTGGCACTCTAAAAAAGACAAGATTCTTACCTGGCCTGAACGAGGTCTAACTTGTTGACATCTATAAAAGACAAGTGGCAGAAAAGCCGACGGCTAGTTCTTCACCCATCTCAAAGGGGACGAATCAGCAATTTGGACTCTACTGATCCAGTGAAGCAGACAGTAAACCGAGGTCGTCCTTAAAATTCAGTGAGAAGGCCCAAGCAGGTCCAGGGACACTAATTTAGCTCAACACTTAGTCTCGCACGAGCCCACGAGATAAGTTTCGCATGAGAAACCAAAGTTGCTTAGCATCACAGGAAGGTCCTTCACAGCCTCGCTGCGAGCTAACTTACAGCTTCGCTCGGAAATGCTCAATTAACCCCGCAGAAAGTTAACTTCGCTCGAAGCTCTACGCAGCTGCGCAAAAGGTTGACTGGTAGCTTCGCCACAAGTCTTATCCAGCTCCGCTGAGAGCTTTCTTTTAACTTCGCCAGATGCTTCTTCCAGCTCCGCCATGAGCTCAACACAATGACTCCGCTGTGGGTCTTATATGGTCATCTTGACCAATCAAATCTCCAGATGAGATCAAATCTAATTGAGATCAAATCTAATTGAAATCAAATTGGCAGTTGCTTGCCATAATCTTTTGACTCTCCCAATCAGGTGAGAAGATCAGGGGAGATCTTTCAGTTATTTGAAAAGAATCAAGAAAGTATGCCTCATTTAGCAGAGCGGATCAAAAGATCAGTGCTACTTGCTATTCCTAGCTTCGCGAAAGCTGTCTCTAGTCTCGTGGCGAGGCTACTTTTCAGATGTAAAATAGATTGACTCAATCTATTTTCAAATTTTTAGGGCAATTGTACCCCTATTCGTCTTTATAAATAGCCTACCAGAGGCACACAGAGAAAGGGACTGAAAAAGAGGAGAGACGGGTAAGCATAGAGAGGAGATTGCTCCAGAAGCAGGCTTTCTAACTAGAGGGCTCTACCGATCCTCTGTTCTCCGATTCCCCGAACCAGGCGAGAAGGGAGTCTTATCTGGCGCCAGTCCGATCGTCTGACCGATCGCATCGTTAAAGGGATAAAGTGACTGCGCGCTGATCAGATTCCTACCGGTACACTTCCCCAGAAATCTCAGAGGAGATCTACTTGTAATTTTTTTTTTTAAAGAAGTACTCGTAATTTCACTCCTCGACACTTTTTTGTAAGTTTTCCCCTTCGCAAATCAATGGAAAACAAGATGGCGATTCCGCTGGGGACTGAATTCTCCACTTCTTAGAATCAAGTGTCGCAATGCGACGACCAGACCTTCGGGTCTATTGCTGAGACGCTGATCATTCACCCTGGCCAAAAGAAGTTCGAACAACTTCTTCTCGGGGGTAGCAAAAGTCCCCAACGTATGCACAAGTACAAGGAGGTAGGCGTAGCTAGAGCCCCTCTGGCTAATTCTTCGAAGCAAGTCTCTGTTGAGACAGATAAGGCTCTTTGCAAGCCTATTACGGTCTTCTGGCGCAACAAGGAGACGGTGTCGCAAAGCAACGATCAGAATCCTGAGCCCGTTACTTTTGAAAACTTGGTCGTTCATTTCGATCAAGGAAAATTCAAGGAACTCCTCTCTGGAGGTAGTCCAATGATCCATGCACGGAAGCATAAAAAGGTCTCGATGGCCAAGGTTTCAGAGCAGAAACCAGCCCTAGCTGGGCAAGCAACCGAATAGACCTCCTCCCAACTCCTCTCAGCCTCGCGCGAGGTTAGCCAGGTTCCCTGCGAACCTAAGTCTCCTCTTCCAAAGCAGATGTGGAGGCTAAAGCAAAAAGCCCCGTGTGAAGCTTCAGGCGTAGCTACGCCACAGGTTCGCCTATCACGCGAAGATAAAGGTAAAGCTTGCCTGCTTCGCTGAGGCCATTAGCCGCGAGGCTAGAACAGCGACTATGCCTTTGCCTAATTCAGGAGCAGTGACTCCTCGCGCCAACCTCGTTCTTCCGAGCGAAGTTACTGATAGCCCGGTAGACACAACACCAGTACCCCAGGGTACGCGTGAAGTTCCTAGCCGCCAAGTTAAAAATAAAGCACCTAGCGGTGCTAACCACCTTCACGAGAACGCAACGAGCAAAGCATCATAGCATGCTTCAAGCGTTAAGTTCGCTCTTTGCAGCGGACCTGATGGATCGTCCCTCGGTGCTGATAGTGGTGCTTATGCAGCTTCACCACATAAGGGTGCTCCCAAAGTTCCTAGCCGCGAAGCTAGAACTAGAGCACTATTTAGTGCCAATCACCTCTGTGGTGATGAGAAAAATGAGGCATCATCCTATGTTTCGTTTCCAAAGCTTGCGGATGCCAAGTTTACCCCTCACACAGTTATGAGCGGGAAGGTGGTGTCAGAATCACCTGAACACATCAATGCGCTATCCACCAGAGTCTCTGTGCTGAGTCACTTAAACTCATCTTGATCCGACTTGCGAGAGTTCTTAACAAACAAACGGAAGTAAGAATTACTCCAGACTTCTCCCTCCTATTGTCAACAAGTGGGATGTCAGTTGGTGACGGTCCACTCAGTCCATTACCGGATAGGACCAATCTCCGCCACTCCTCCAAACCGACAGTTAGTCTTTCATCGACTATCGGTACAGGCTCCTGTAAAGCATCACAAAAGGGGCGTATCACAAAATCTACCAGATCTGCCCTCTGCATCCGTCAATATGATCGGAAAGGGACGGGAATCACATAAAAGCAGCGAGCACCACGTACTGCCAACTCTCTCCATTAATTCCCCAGATCTGGATTATAGTCCAGGCCTTGGCGAAGTCTTAGTACACAAAGAAGGTGTCTTCTAAAACACCAGATCTAGGGTCGCAATATCCTACAATTATGAGCAACCATCCTCCTCAACCACGTAACCTCACCAAAACAAATGAGAAGATTATTACAATGGTCTGATGAAGAGGGCAAAGATTAGTGGGTATGCCTCTTCGGTAACAGTCAGCTCGATACGAACAGATAGAGCATCAGTGCATATGGCTGATAACGGTAATAATGACCTCCGCCGACGTTTGGAAGCTCAAGAGCAAATGTCTAAGGCTCAGCAAGAAGCCTTGGACAACATTCAACATATACTCGCCCAACTCCTCACAACCGTAATAACAATGATACCAAGAGTAATCATAATAAGGAAGAACATCATAGCGATGAACAACCAAAGACTGAAAAGTCAAAAGAAAGTTCTTCTATGGACGCTGAAGTTCTTAAAGGCATCCAAGCTCAGATCGCATCCCTAGCTCAGAGGGATGAACTAAAGAAAGTAGGGGCAGTCCGTCCTTACTCTTTGGAATGGGATTCAGTACCATACCCACCGAAGTTCAAGCCACCGACGTTACATACGTATGATGGTAAGAGCTCGCCAAACAACATATCTATTACTTCCGCTCTCAGACCAGTAACGTTATAGATAACAATGCTATTATGGCTAGACTGTTCATTGGCACCTTGAAGGGGGTAGCATTTGACTGGTTTTGAAGCCTACCTCCGGGCTCTATCAATTCCTAGATCGACCTAGAAACTCGCTTTCTTTCTCGTTTCTACGAGGATGATACCGAGGTAACCATGGACAAACTCCTCTCTACCGTACAGAAGAAGGGCGAATTTGTCCGCGACTACATTGAACGGTTCAGAAACTTGTCTCTATGTGCCCAGCAGGGATGCCATTGCCCATGCTCTTGCAGACATGCAGGCATAACTTCCTAGGCCAAGTGGAGGTTCGTATGGGAGCTGTCAAAGCCCATACCTGAAAGGAACTAGTCGAGCAAGCAGAGATAGCCAAAAAGTCAGCTAAAAAGTTCAAACCATCTACCCCTAAAAGCAAATGTGCTATGAATAATAAAGAGCGCAGAGACATGGCATAGTCTTCCCAAGCCAAAGGGAAAGAAATTATGTCCGTTGAATTGTCAGGGGACGTTCATTCGAAGGCCAAGAAGAGCGGCTTCAATAATCAGGAGTCTAAGTTTCCTCCGAAGTAATACTCCTTCAAAGACGAGCAGGTGGTCGCAATATTCCATTTACTCCACAAAGGGAATAAACTGAAGCTGCCAGATGTTCGATGCCCTAATGAAATGGGACGCACGAATGATCTCAACTATTGCCTCTTTTATAGGATGGTGCATCATCCTACTAATAAATGTTTTGTCCTCAAGGACAAAATTCAAGCTTTAGTCGATGCCAGAGTTCTGACTCTAAAATCAGAACAAAAGAAAGTCACTGTAAACATGGTGACCCTCGAGTTCGGCAAAACCCCAAAGTCACAGTTCCTGATGGGACCTTTCCAATCCCAACAACACGGCTAGAAGTAAAGCATCCTTCAGCTAAGAATCAAGAAATTAAGGGTCTTGTTCCCTTGACATTGGAGACGGGGGAAATCATGTAGATACACCCAGACCTTGTCCAAGACGAACAATGGGATTCGAAGAAACTCAAGTCAAAAGGCAAATCTTGCAATGTTATCTCTATCTTGCCGGATGACGGCAGTCTCACATCAGCTTCTCTTAGCGATTCTGAGGGGGAAAAGTACGCTTGCACAACGCAAGCCGATGTATCACAGCGGACAGGCACTCGATCTGGAAAATCATACTTAAAACAGTATGAAAGAGTTACTGATGAGACACAACAGCAGATGACGTCAGTACAAATACCGACACCAGCTCCGGTCCCAACAACGGGAAAAGAGAAGCAGAAAGAAGTCCGTTTGATCATGTCCTGAAGAAGCCTTCAGGTCCAGGACTTGACATGCCTTTTCGCTTTGGCATATTGGCCCAGCTGGCTAATATCCCAGCTCGTATCACTATATATGAGCTCTTCGTCTCTCAAAACAAAGAAGAGAAGCACTTAGAGATGCACTGACTAATTCAGAACCATTTCTGACATGTATGCCAGAGATCCGTAGGGGTGACACACAGCCCTCTTGCTCTGAGTGTCATCATACTCAATCAAAAGTACCTGCTATTACTTTCATAGCAGAGCATATGCTTTTCAAGGATAACAAGCACGATCAACCCTTGTACTACACCGGATACATCGGTTCGACATGCATTGAAAGAGTACAGGTTGACCCGGGGTCTGCACTCAGTATCATCCCCAAAAGGCTCCTCTACTTCTTAGCATACCACTGTATCAGTTGTCTGCAACCACTACAACAATATACAGTTTTAATACAGGGAGTAGTCATCCACTTGGAAAGATTCGACTCCGTTCCCGAATCGGGAGCCTGAAATCCGAAGTGACGTGCTATGTCATTGATGCTGACACATCATACAACTTGTTACTAGGACGACTCTGGATCCACACTAACTGGATTGTTCCCTCTACTCTGCACCAGTGCTTCAAATATGTTGAAGATGAAGCAACAGTACGAACTGCTTTCGCTGAGAAACAACCATTCAAAGGGGTGGAAAGCAACTTTACTGACGCTCTCCTATATCAAGAGGTTGGTGAAACATCGAAAGAATCATTGCCTAATAATGATGATAGTGACAATGAGGCAGATTCAGAGTCTGAAGCAGTCATGTCAGCCATTTTGGTCGGTGAATCAATTATAGCATGTTTTAATAATCCCTAATGTAACACTCCTTCTGAAGATGAGGGCGAATGGGTAATTAATGACAATATTTCCTTGATTGTCCTGTGAGTGTAGAATTGTTTGAATCTGTTAAGGATAACTCTCTACACATGCCTTACATAAACTAAGTGCATCAAGTACATCCGTGGAATCTATAGAAGGATTCGTTTTAGTGGTTCCTCTATCCAAAGAGGGCCAATTACCGATAATATTCGGTAAAGCCCAACTGTAAAGGTCTGCAGCCACGGATTCAAGTTCAGACTCAGACACCCACAATTTTTCCATTATGCACGATTAACGCAGCATATGATGAGGAAAATGGGATACAACCTGCAGCATAGGAAGGGCCTGAATTTCAGAAAAGGAAGACATGGTTTTTTGCGCAACTTTGTGCCAAGAGGGAAACCAGAAAATTACTATGATGATACACGCAGGGGGTGGGATACGTTACACCTACACCACCAGCAACGGTTTAGTCTAAGATGATAAACCGATCCCATCACACTCTGCGTCTTCCTCCAAATGGGACTCAGATGTCTGTGTGGGAACAATGTTCGAAAATCTCACCGTTAATATGACTTCAAGCATCAATTGGAGCCTGCAGAAGCTATTGATGAGGAACTGTGGGCGCAGCAATTGGATTCCCAGTGGGAAAAGCGATTCGAACAACGCGTACCACCCACTGAAAGACAAAGTGATTCAGGTTAACTTGGGTAGTCAAGACCACCCTAAGTCCATATTTATAAGTGAAAGCTTATCACTCACAGAAAGAGAAGAATTGATGGTACACGTAAAGGAGTATGTAGATGTCTTTGCATGGAACTATGAAGACATGCCCAGACTTGATCCACAAGTAGCCATGCATTGTCTGAACATCAAGCCTGACGCCAAGCCAGTCAAGCAACAACAACGTCGATTTCGTCCAAATATTATGGAAGCTATTGAAGCGAAGTCCATAAACTTATTGCATATGGTTTCATACGGGAGGAACAACATCCAAATTGGGTTGCTAACATCGTCCCCGTTCTTAAGAAGAATGGAAAAATTTGGATCTGTATTGACTACCGCGATCTTAATGTCCTAAAGACGAATTCCCATTGCCCATCACCGATGTCATGATTGACAATACCTGCGAATTCGAAAAGAATGTCTTTCATGGACGACTTTTCAGGGTACAATCAAATTAAGATGTATCCAGAGGATGAAAAATATACTTCATTTCAGATACCGTTGGGGGTATACTGTTAAACCGTAATGCCCTTCAGGCTAAAGAACGCGGGGAGCGACTTATCAGCGGGCAATGCGTATGATTTTCCATGATCATCTCCGAAAAATGGTAGAATGTTATGTCGACGACATTGCTGTCAAAAACCACAATAAGAATGACCATCTTCGTCACTTGAGAACGATGTTCAACATAATGCGGGCTCATCAACTGAAGATGAATCCGAGAAAAATCTTTCTTGGGGGTTTCGAGTGGCAAGTTTCTTAGATTTATTGTTACATCAAAAGGAATTCATCTTGACCCAGAACAAAGTCAAAGCCATTCAGAGCATGCATCCACCTAAGAATCTCAAAGAACTTAGAGGCCTGCAAGTAGACTGGCTTATATCAGAAGATTCATCGCAAATCTCTCAAGCCGCTGTCAACCGTTCACCCGACTTATGAAAGAGGGTGTTTTTTTTTTTATGGGATCAAGCCTGTCAAGAAGCTTACGAAGATATCAAAATATATCTCACAAAACCTCCAGTCTTAGTAGCTCCCACCTCAGGAAAAATCATTCCTGCTTTATGTGAAAGCTATGGACCATTCTCTTGGTGCTCTGCTTGCTCAAAAAGATGATAATGGTCACGAACAAGCTATTATTATCTGAGCAGGACTCTGATAGGGGCGGAATCTCGCTATAATCTATTGAGAAGGAATGCTTAGCTCTTGTCTTTGCTATTCAGAAGACACGACATTATTTGGTCAGCCAAACCTACATGTCATTTCTAGAGTGAACCCTTTGCGTCTCCTCATCATGAAACCAGGATCACTGAATTCTAGATTAGCTAAATGGGCCCTCCTTTTGTCTCAGTATGACATGCTCTTTGTCGCTCAAAAGGCAGTTAAAGGCCAGGCACTTGTAGAGTTCTTGGCTACTCATCGGTCCGGAAAGCTCAAAACTTCATGAAGACATTCTAGATGAAGTCTTCGAATCTAATATAACTTCAGAGGATGAAGTTTGGCAGATGTTCTTCGATGGAGCATCACGAGCCCTAAAGGCAAGATCATTGCTGGTGTGGGGGTTGTGTATATCTCACACAAAACCATGTCCTTCTTAGGGCATTTTCTCTGACGGAATCATGCTCCAACAATGTGGCAGAATACAATGCTCTACTCATTGGCCTTCAGTTCGCCCACGAAATGGGTGTACGCTACCTTGAAGCTTATGGTGATTCAAAACTGATTGTCAATCAGGTTAAAGGCGAATATGAGGTCCGTCACGAAGATTGGGTACCTTATTATCACGGAGTCATCGAAATGGCCAATTTATTGATGACTTTTACATCGGTCACGTATCTCGATCCAGAATACTAAAGTCGATGTTCTGACTGCATTAGGAAACAACACTAGCCTTACCAGATGACACCAAGTATCACCTTATAGTGGCAACTCGACACCTTGTTGCTCTAAACATATGTGAGAACAAAGAGGCCTATAACATCTCGACGGATCTTGAACCGAGAGATTGGCGATTTCCCCTCATCGACTATGTTTTGCATGGTTTGCTGCCAGACGACCCTAAAGAAGCAGCATCTGTCAGACGATGGTCTCTCTAATTTTACTATGATCAACCACTGAAGACACTGTACCGTCATTCATACGATGGTATCCTCCTCCGTTGCCTTTCTAATTTAGAGGCACAGGAAGTGCTCAAAGAAGCGCACGACAGCATATGCGGAGCTTATCAGCTAGGTCCAAAATTCAAGGACCGATTGCATAGGCTTGGGTATTATTGGCCAGCCATAATGGCCGATGCCATCCAATATGCATGAAGGTGTAAAGCCAGCCAAATCATGCGGACTTCATACATCATCCTCCAGAGTTTGCTCCATCCAACTATTGCTTCGTGGCTATTTGAAGCGTGGGAAATCAATGTCATAGGGCCGATCAGCCCCTCCTCAATGAAAGGTCACCGATTTATCTTAGCAATAACCGATTACTTTTCAAAGTGGGCAAAAGCTATACCACTGGTGGAAGTTAAAACTTATAACGTGGTTAATTTCATCAAAACACCATGTCATCCATCGATTTGGTGTCCCTAAGCGGATCATCCATGATAACGATCTCCAATTTGTAAGCCAGGTGTTCTATCGGTTCTGTGATAGATACCGGATTCAGAATGTAGCATCAACTGCTTATAATCCTGCCGCTAATGGCTTGGCGGAGGCATTCAACAAGATAATCATTAAGCTACTCAAAAAATTCATTTCATCAAATAAGCGAGACTGGAATGAGAAGCTTAGTGAATGTCTTTGGGCCTACCGAACCATAGTTCAGACCCCGACAGGTAATACACCTTTTTTCCTGGTATACGGGGGTGCGAAGCAGTCATACCGTTAGAAATCTAGACGCCGTCATTACGAGTCGCTTTAATGACTAAGATGACAACGGAGGACAACGATCGGTTGCGACTCCAAGAGCTCGAAGCCCTAGATGAGAAGCGGTTACAAGCTCAGCAACACATTAAGTTGTATCAAGCCTGAATCTCAAAAGCCTTCAATAAGAAGGTTAAGCAAAGAGTCTTTCAGAAAGGAGATTTGGTTTTAGCCGTCAGACGACCGATGATCATGACACACAAAATCAAAGGCAAATTTCAGCCCAAATGGGAAGGACCATTTGTGATAGAAATAGTCTATTCAAACGGGGCATATCGCTTTATGACTTCAGATGGTGACTTACTCATGATGCCGATCAACGGCAGGTTCTTGAAGAAGTATTATCCTTGAAGGATCCTTCTCATGATCTAGTTAACATGACATTCATGATCAAGATCTCAGATTCAAGATATGCAGAAGGAGCGCTCCTCTCTTTCTCTAAACGAGATCATACAATCTTAAACCAGTGTCGAGCTGATCGACCACCGGTTGTCTCAAAGAAGAATCAAGGTTATGAATACAATAACAAAATAAACCAATGCCCCTAGAGGTTAAGGATAGAGGAAAATGTTAGCCTTTAAGCCCAACATAAGTCCTTGACAACTCACCATGCTGAGGGGAATAGCATGGCTAGCCCGACTTAAATGGTAGTTGGTAAAGGCATATCAAATCTGTTGACAGCTGAGGATTTGCTAAAAATCTTAAGGGACCTGTTCCCATTTGATCCACGATTAAGGATAGAGGAAAATGTTGGCTTTAAGCCTAACATAAGTCCTTGACAACTCATCATGCTGAGGAAAAATAGCATGGCTAGCCGACTCAAATGGTAGTTGGTAAAGGCATATCAAACCGTTGACGGCTGAGGATTTGCTAAAAATCCTAAGGGACCTGTTCCTAATTGATTCCCTCTTTAAAATCACTTACCAATCTCATCCATGGAATGGTAAGATCACATATAAAGGTATTCATATCCCTTGCGAAATGACTAGTCTAACCTATCATGTTAACATTAAACCTCTGATAGCAAGACTTTAATCTACTCCCCAACGGATAAAAACCAACATCCCCAGTAAAATAAACCCGCTTGTCATTCTCTTCAACAGAACGACAGGTCCACTCAAATTACTGTTATGTTCAAGCACCTCTAACAGTAAATGAATCCTTGTCAAGTTAACATCACACCTCTGGCAAGTTGCTTTACAAAATCCCCATGGAGTTCTCTGACATATGATCTTTTATGGGATTCATTTCCTAACTCCCCAGCGAGTTTCTGATAGACTCCCCTCAAAGTCTATCAGTCCTCAGTAGATTTTTCTGGTTGTCACGTTAACAATATACCTCTGACAATTTCTTCCAAATAACATCTGAAGGAGATATGAAAATCCCCATGGAGTTCATAATCAAATCCTATTTCCCCTGATGGGATTATTTCTTACTTACTGTTATGTCCAGTTGTCACTTCTGAACAGTAAACATCCTGAGCTTGGTGGCTTCTCAATCGGTTATGTCCATGGTACCTCTGAACCGACAGATAATCAAGTCTCATCGTTCAGTCTAGTAGGGACTATTTCTTTGTCATCATGTCCAGTTCATCACCTCTGAATGACAAAATTTCAAGCTTGGTGGCTTCTCAATCGGTTATGTCCATATTACCTCTGAATCGACAGATAATCAAGTCTCATCTTTCAGTCCAGGGGACTATTTCTTTGTCATCATGTCCAGTTCGTCACCTCTGAATGACAAAATTTCGAGCTGGTGGCTTTTCAATCGGTTATGTCCATGTTACCTCTGAACCGACAGATAACCAAGTCTCACCTTTCAGTCCAGTAGGGACTATTTCTTTGTCATCATGTCTAGTTCGTCATCTCTGAATGATAAAATTTCGGAGCTTGGTGGCTTCTCAATCGGTTATGTCATGTTACCTCTGAACCGACAGATAACTAAGTCTTATCTTTCAGTCCAGTAGGGACTATTTCTTTGTCATCATGTCCAGTTCGTCACCTCTGAATGACAAAATTTCGAGCTTGGTGGCTTCTCAATCTGTTATGTCCATGTTACCTCTGAATCGACAGATAACCAAGTCTCATCTTTCAGTCCAGTAGGGATATTTCTTTGTCATCATGTCAGTTTGTCACCTCTGAATAACAAAATTTCGAGCTTGGTGGCTTCTCAATTGGTTATATCCATGTTACCTCTGAACCGATAGATAACCAAGTCTCATCTTTCAGTCCAGTAGGGACTTTCTTGTCATCATGTCCAGTTTGTCACTTGTGAATGACAAAATTCGAGTTAGTGGGCTCAATCGGTTATGTCCATGTTACCTCTGAACCGACAGATAACCAAGTCACATCTTTCAGTCTAGTAGGGACTATTTCTTTGTCATCATGTCCAATTCATCACCTCTGAATGACAAAATTTTGAGCTTGGTGGCTTCTCAATCAATTATGTCCATGTTATCTCTGAACGACAGATAATCAAGTCTCATCTTTCAGTCTAGTAGGGACTATTTCTTTATCATCATGTCCAGTTCGTCACCTCTGAATGACAAAATTTCGAGCTTGGTGGCTTCTTAATCAGTTATGTCCATGTTACCTCTGAACCGACAGATAACCAAGTCTCATCTTTCAGTCCAGTAGGGACTATTTCTTTATCATCATGTCCAGTTCGTCACCTATGAATGACAAATTTTCGAGCTTGGTGGCTTCTCAATCGGTTATGTCCATGTTATCTCTGAACCGATAGAAGCCAAGTCTCCCTTTTTGCTTATTCTTATGTCCAGTTCGTCATCTCTGAACAGTAAACACCCCGAGTTTGGTAATCCCTAATCGATTATGTCCAGTTTGTCACTTCTGAACCGATGGATATCCAATCTCATCTTTCAGTCCAGTAGGGACTATTTCTGTAGAATCACCTAGAGGGGGGGTAAATAGGTGATGGCTAATCTAATGGTCACTTAATGCCAAATAATGCGGAAGTACAAAATATTATGACCTAAACTAAATCTTAAACTAAACACCACGTATAACACAAGAGTGTTGCCGAATTCCCCATGAAGGGCTCTGGACAAACTCCTCTAGATTCCCCTAGATAAGGGTTGAGGTGCCGCGTTGGCTCTCTTGGTTAAATACAAGTGTTAGCAAACAACCTAAGCATGTATATCAATATAAGCACACAAGTATATCAAGCATGTAAAGATAAGACAAATTAATAGCATGCAAGATATAAACAAAGAGACAAAGAGAGAGAGAGAGAGTGAGCAATCGCAAACACAAGGGATTTGTTTCGAGGTTCGAGCACACTTGCTCTACATCCCCGCCTTCGACACACGAAAGGATTTCCACTATAATCGATCTCAATGGATCACTCTCGGTGCCGCAACACCTACAAGCTCTCGGACTCTCTAGCCCGTACACACCGCAAGCCCACCGGCTCGCCGAGGCCGCACCTCAAAAAAGAGTTCACACACGAACTCGAAAACAACCGCGAACACACTCGTCCGCCTCCTCAAGAAACAAGAAAAGATCTCTTGGTGATCTAAACACTTTGATCACCAATAAAAACTCTCACTACAACGCTCCTATAAGATGAATAGCAATGGATAGCTCAAGTGTATGTGTGAGAAAACAAGGAA
>JAVJIF010022749.1:0-44300 GCA_038442645.1 Agave tequilana
TAAGGCAGCTAAATTTCAATTTGAATAAGGCCAGTGACCTTCAAAAATTATAAATTTCCGAATTAAAGGAGTTAAGAAATGAGGCCTATGAAAATGCAAAGATCACAAAAGAGAGAGTTAATATATTCATGATAAACTTATCATAAGAAAAATATTATCCCATGATAAAAAGTCCTACTCTATAATTCTAGGCTTCATCTTTTTTCAGGAAAGCTACAATCAAGATGGGCTGGGCCATTCATTGTTAAATCCGTGTTTCCTCACGGTGCTGTAAAGATCAGTGATACCAAGAATGAGAATAACTTTAAGGTAAATGGTCAACGCCTTGAACCTTTCTTGGAATCGGTGCTGGTAAATGAAACGATTATGGGTCTTTTTAGACCTAGTGTACCAATAACTTTACCTCTTTTATATTCCATTTCATGCATCTATACATTTCTTTCATACATTGGGGACAATGCATGAGATAGGGTGGGGGAGGGTTCTAACATGATCAACACAACTTTAAAAAATCTTAATATATATATTATATATATATATAATTAAAAAAAATTTTGAAAAAAAGAACAATATTTTGACTTATTTTTTGTAAGAAATTAAGTCAATTTTAAGGAATAAGAGAATCATAATTAAGATTTCTTATACTTGATCAAAATAAGATGACTTGTTTGATTTATAAGGTTAGGAAGAAAAATCTGAAAAAACAATTTCTAGGGTTAGTGAGAAAATTTTGAAAAAATAATTTAGTCTTGATCTATACCTTAATGAAATATGCATACTTTATACAATTACACACTTAGGGTTCAAATAACAAAGATTCTTATGCCTTATATGAAAAAAAAGGAAAAAAGGGAATATATATATATATATTATATATATATATATATATATATATATATATATATATATATATATATATATATATATAAATCCTCTGATTAAGCTGGGTACTTGTGCCTCATAAAGCATAAATATTCACGCCTAAAATGGGTACATTTTATAAATAAATATCCTTAGTTTTGTGGCCTTATTTGCTCGAGTGTTTAAGTCCTTGGCTGTTTTCTCACCCGTTGGCCTAAGACTATCCGGTTTGGTTATCACTGACTAAAGGCTCGTTATATGGACAGATTAGAAAGCCTAATGGAACTAAGAAATAATACCACCAAAAATATAAATAAATTAGACATAAGAGTTAAAGTTAACGAACCCTTATTCAAAATTTCATGGTCACAAAGGTGCATATGACTTAGAGTAAAGTAGTAGACTATATGAGAAATACAATTTGACTCCTTACTTTTATTGATAACAAATTTTTGAATAGAGACTAAGGCTACGAATAAAAAATTCAGTTTTCTTATAACTTATAGATTACTTGAACTTTTACAATAATACTTCAAATTTTATCTTTTTCAAAATGTTTTTCAGAAATACTAACACTTTATTTCTCTTTCTTTTGGATTTTGTGGGTATAATCCACTGAAAACCCTCACGAGACAAAACTCATCTTCTAGGGGTAACCCAGAGGTTTAACAGCTTGTTACACATGCTCAGTGCAATCGCGTGACCTGCGAAAGTGGTCTAATAAATTCTTAGGTTTAGTTTTAATTTTTTGCTCGAGGATGAGAAAAAGATAGGTATGGGAGTGTGATCACACACGTGCATTACATGTTTTCATATTATATGTGTCGCACTGTTACCATTTTATTTAAAATAAAACTCTGCTATTAATGTATTTTCATGTTTAATGGAGTGTAGGGTAATTAAGGAAGAAAAAAGAGATAGACAGATTTATCCAATTTAATATAAAAGTTTAAAAGAAAGGGGTTCGATTCAAATTCAGAGGTTAAAGGCCATCTTATCTGAAGACCGGGTATCAAATGAGATAATATCATTCAAATTCAAAAAAAAATAGATTAAAAGAAGACCCTATCGATTTCACTAAGGATAAAGAGATAGATCGTCAAATCTAAAGCTGAAATTTAAAATTCAAAAGGATAAATGGATAGAGAAGATCAACGGATGACATGAAGTAATCTATACTCGGATTTGGATTGGATATATTTTAGTATTTGAATCATAATTTTCGCTACTGAAACTTAATTTGATGATTCAACATGATCCAAAAAATAAGATTTAAAGGGCTACAACTCTTACGTTGATCACTTTTTCTAATTCTAATACTTGATAAGTTATATTCAACAATCAACACGGCAACAAGCTGCAGATCAGAATTGAATATCCACAGTAAATCAAGTTTGAAGATAAGAAAAGGATTCAAATTCAGAAATAGACAGCTCTCCCTATCTTTTGACTCATTTCCTTATCCATTTCTATCCTATAAATACCTCAGACATCAGAGGCAGAGGGACAAAAGAATAGTTTAAGTTTTTCTCTTTATTTTTAAGGTTTAGGATCATTGTTAGATAGTTAATGAAAAGTTTTATCTTAGTTTTTAATTTGTAGTTCAGTCTAGAGACAAGTGAGAGAGAGAAAAAGAGTAATTGTAATCTGAAGTTGAAGTGACATCAATAAAGAATCAAGACCTCTCTTTTCTTTAATTCACGGGTATGTTTCATTTCATTTACATATCTTATTTTACATCAATCATGAGTAGCTAAGCATTTTCTTGGCTCGCTAATCTATCTCTTTTACCCCTCTTCTCTTGATTAGTTTTTATGAAAGCAACCCCACATGAATCATTTGTATACCTAAGTCAAGCTCTGTTCTTGAAGGTACATGAGGATGGGTGTTAAACTTTAAACATTATTTCAAAAACACAATTATTTCTAAATATTTTTATTCCATAATTGCTTCCTCACTTGATGGTTTAACATTCTATTTTTAATATTGTGTAAAGAAAAATTTTCAGTCTTTGAAATAAAATCATCTTATTTGTTTTACTTGAACACTCAAAGGAGACTTTGTGTTTTGCCTATGACTAGAGTGAGGCATTAAAACTTTCTTGAGAAAATTAAATAGTTGAGTTGAAGATTAGCGAGCCCGAATCTTTTTCATAATTTAAATCACAATAAAGTCACTCTCAAAGCATTTTCTAAAGAGTCATCTTCTCCAAAACCTTCTCCAAATTTTTAAGTTTACTATAAATCACTTCTCTACTCTCCATTTTCTTTTAACTAAAAACACCAACACCAATCTTGTTTTTAAAACGATACATCGAAACGCTGTCATCGCATTTCTCCTCGTGGACACGACCCTTTAGCCTAAAGCTACACGGTAATTCTCACTGCATTTTCTTGCAATCAGCATACTCGCTTCTTCGATTCCCTTTCGTATGAGCTTGCTGAGATCTTAGACACAGATGAACTCCTCAGTCTTCCTTCGAGAATGATCAGGTGAATCCTTCATGTGGGGATGAGGTAAACTCAACCCACCATCAGATTGCTCGGATGGAGTGGGGGAGGCTACTCTGCGATGCCTCCGATTTTGAGACTGCTCGTGACTTGTAGCCTCCAGAGTAGTGAGCCTCTCTAGCGATGGAGGTGATACTCGGTTGTTTTGGAGGGTCGGGATCTGGGCAAGGAGCTAATCATTTAGGTGTTTCATCTCCTCCCATTCACGGGTCGCGCTTTCTCGATCCTGCTCCGCTTGCCCCTGTTTGTGACAAAAAGATCTTGCTGCTTCACCAATTCCTCCTTCATGTCAGCAAATATTTGGAGGAGTGGGGCTTCGTAAGTTGATGGCGGGTGGATGTCTCCGGTTGCCCCTGTGAAGGTCCGTAAATAGTATTTTTTATGATGGGGCTGAGACTGCTCGGGGAAATAATGTTTCTATCGGTTGCAGTAAATTTGCCCTTAGAGATGGTCCCTTTACTGGTGGTCGGCTATTTTTCAGGTTCATGGCTCATTGGAGAGACTTTTTGAGAAGGAACTTATTGGGGAGAAATCTGAGCATTGAGACTTAGCTCACAATGAAAGAACCAATTTGTTGGGAAGATTTTTTTAATGCGATTGATTGAACAGTCAATCTCGCACTACAAATGATGAGGGTCTATCTAAATCAGGGGTGAAACTTCAGGTTTCAACACAGTAAACAGGCAGAGATAAAAGATTTTTATGTGAAAACTTAATTTGAGAAAAATCACGGAGAGGAGAGAAAGAATTCACTATATTTTCTCAAGATTACAGTGAACTCTGCAGAATATTCTTGCATTTACAACTTCTTTGATCCTCTCCTCTTTCCTCCATGGATCACTCGGTGTATAAGTACCCTGTAGCATTGTAACTAATGGTGTGAATTTATCAAATCTACACAATTTGCAGATTGAGCTCTTTTCATAACCAGTTAGATTACTATGCCTTATTGTAGAAATTGGCATGCCAAGATATCCGCCACTATCCATAACTGTCCCTATTGAAATAGGAGAGTATTTAGAATGCAGGGAAGCATAACTACCTTTGTGATCCAGGAAACCTTGTTGCTGAGCTGTGTAGTGAAAGCGAGAGAGAGCCTATATCATGGATGTCGGGAAGAGATCTGGCAGTTGCGGATATGGGAAAAGAAAAGGCCCCAGCCCCCTCCTCGGGGTTGAATGTGAGCTCGGGGTAAAGCCCGAGACTCTCTCCTCTGGGTTGAGTGTTGTTACGCCCCGTTTCTCAAAATATACAATAGTGGAAAAGCGACGAGAGTCGGTGACGCACATACGCAAGAAAATTACCCCACATATACACACTAAACCTCAGTATAGAAAAAATAAATACAATATACACAATAATTTTAGTTTTAATAAGTACAAGAATACCTGCATTTAGTCAGTGATCATGCTATATATATGAAAATAGAATATAAAGAAATAAAGACTGAATAATAAAGATATCTATAGATAACAAGTCTCCTATTTGTATCCCGTAAAATATCAGATACTGCGATATCCCAGATATCTAACCTGGGCATGCAAGCCCAGGGTTGTCAGAAAGCGATCTACTGAGGGGTAAAATGAAGGAAGTAGTAATTTATATACTATACTAGTAATACAATCATGATAACATATATTACATGTTTAAATACTTGTGATAGAATATAGTTATACTAACAATTGATATACACACAACACACACACACACACACACACACACACACACACACACACACAGATACAAGGATTAATTAACACTATAACATTATTAATGCCTAGTATGTTACAATGGGATTACCTTTACAAAGGGTTACCTCTACGATATTATACAAAACATGATTTAAAATAATAATAATATTAAATCGAGAAGAGTTATATAAATATATATATCAATTAACATTTATTATTTAATAACTCTTAATAGATTTTTAATATGTAATATGAGCTAAGATAGAGAATTTTAATTATACATTATTGTAATCAATTTGTATTACACGTGTCAAGTCTTAATTACTTTATAATTACTATTTGAACTAATAGAACTAGTAACCTGACAATATAGTGATAATAAATATGAACATCTATACATGAATCAAACAGAAGTAATAATGCTATAGTGTTTATGATTATACCAGAACAGTGTGTTTATAGAGAATACATAGAAAAGAGAATACGTGAAATGCAGAGTATATGTGTACATGAATAGTATGTCTGTAAAGAATATAAGAAGTGCAAAGTTTACATGTGACATGGTGGTGGATAGGATAGCAGGAAGTGTAATAAGTATAAATAGGCAATAATATACATGTATCAAGCATATCATGTAATTTTATACAATAATAACAATCAGTACCGCCTGGTATTTTAATCAATCTCTTCTAGTATACCATACCACAACAGTTCATATCGAAGCCCCTACTGTAGCCGAACCTATTCGAACATGGCATATGGGTACCATTATCCAAATAAGAGAGTTACCAAAAAGAAAATATTCTTGTCGTCATCATTGTTTATATTGTTCTTATTATGCTATTGGAAACTCAATGACTAAGGAGCTCTAATCGGATGTGTGTATCTCATACATGCCCTGAATCACGACTTTAAACAGTTCTCTGGCTACTGAGACTAGGGCCAGCCTGTTAAGATGAAACAAGTAACGGGAAACGGGAAATGAGAAGGTAGTCAGTATTACCATGTCCCCTGCAGTATGACTAATATAGATCCATGACATCCACACGAAAAGATCTAGTCAACCGTCAAGTCTCCCCCATCTCCATGTTACAATTTTTTATATTTAAACTACACAGTGTACAAAAAACAAGAACAGTGCATAGTACATGTAATACGATAATAGGACATAAGCTTTGTTAATATTATAAAATAAGATAACGAGAAATAGGAAATAAGAGATGTGGGATTCTAGAGGTGGCCACCGTGGCTTACATCCACATGGCACTTAGTTTCACACATCACATATCAACAACACTTATGTCCAGTAATAAGAGTATCATATTGATATTAGTAACAGGAAACAGTCATGTAACATGAATACAAGAATATCCATATAACAGTAACAGTGATCCATACAACAGAAATACAGAACAATCAGGGCAAGTGTATAGGTGAATCTATCTAATAGTGTTATAAAAGCATGAAATAACTATGTATAGAGTATTCATGTAGTGGTGATACAAATATATAAAATAACGATATCCAGTGGAATAGTGTATCTGTGTATCAGTGGTATATGAGCATGAAATAATAGTGTCCAGTATAACAGTATACGTATAATGGTAATAGATGTACATGAAATGACAGTATTCGGTGTGATAGTATATTTGTGTCACGGTGCTACAAGTCAATGAAATAATAGGGTCCAGTGTAATTATAATGCCCTGATCCCGCGGGTACGGAGATGTTACTACGACATATATATGTAGGTCAAAAATACTCTCACATATATATGCTAAGCATCAGTACAGGTAAGAATCAGAGTACGAAAGTACGTGGTGCATTATACCTTCCAACATATGAGTATAATTATAAAGTTATCACAGTATGTGACACAATATTACAAGAATATCACATCACTGATAGGCGCAAATATGAGAATACAAAGAGATATACAATTATGAATAGAACAAAAAATGCTCACGAGTTACAAAACAAAAACTCGAGAGCCTAACAGGGGGGCTAAAAGAAAAGGGCTCTGGACAGTTGATTGTACTCCAAAATTGTATTTTTATCATCACTTTTACACATATATCCTTGATCATTCCTTTATTAATTAATGCTATTAACCCTCTTTTTTATTATGATGTGCAGTTATTTAAATGACAGGATAAAGATACAAGAAGCTCCATTCTAGCTCTAATCCTATCTAAAGTTAGATTTTACATTAAATTGAATCCAAAGGAGGAAAGAATTAATCTTCATCTCCTAAATTCAAGTTCAAATTTAGAAGATAAAGTCCTAGAAGATGAAGGGGATAAAGGTAATTCTACAAGAAATAAGGAGGATAATTCAAATTAAAAGGAATTCAAAATCAATTTAGACTCGGATTTAGACTGTACACATTTTAGTATTCAGATCATAACGTTTGCTACCGATATTCAAATCCAATGATTCAAGATGTTACAGAAAGAAGACTTGAAGGACTACAATTATTTTGTTTATCACTCTATCAAATTCAGCCGTCTGATCAGTCATATTCAGCAAACAGTATGCCAACTTGGTGCAGAACTGAATTCCCTATTGAATTGGAAACCTAATTTGTATCCTAGTGTGATTAGCTTTGAAGCCTATTTAAAGAGCTGAAGTCTCTCATAATCTCTCATCTCCATATCAGAGCTTATGATTTTTCTTTTAGTCTTTTCTCCAAATTTCTTTTGTAATTTTTAGATTCTAGTTCTACTTCTAATTCAAAATTTGTGAGAAGGAGAAGTCATTGTAATTCGAGGTGACAGATCAATACAAGGTGCTTTCGTTCTTTTCATATCTTTTTATTATTTACTTTATTTTTGCTTTTTCTTATTTTTTATTCTTGCTTTCTTTTACTTGTCATATTTACCAAGAGTAGCTAGATTTTTCTCATGGCTTGCTAAGACATCACCAACATCACATCTAATGTCTAGTAGATAATCAGATTAGATCATATGCATGCCTACTTTAATTTTTATTCTTGAAGACTCATTAGGATAAGCAACTAGGTCAAATATTTGCTAATACTTCTTAACTATTTTTCTTAATATATACTTGATGAAAATCTTGATATTTTAATGTTAAATTTTGATTAGTGTTATTTCAAATAGGGTTAAGATTTGTTAAATACTTTCTAATGATTTTTTCTTACTTTATACTTGATTGACAACCTTGATATTGTAATGTTAAACTTGGATGGTGTTTAACCTAGTTTCTATCCTATGTATCTTGCTTGGTTTTGTGGTAGAATAATGTTCAGAATTTGAAGTGAAGTAATTATCTATCTAGTATTAGCATGTATGGTAGTTGAATATTAGTAAGCTATGAACCTCTCTTTTAGTTTAATTCTTTATCCACATATAATTCATCGTTTCTTTTCAAGTCCTTTAAGCAGAGAAGATAATAAGAAGACAATATTACCGAAAAGCTTCTATCACATCTCTCCCTGAGGTTCGACCCGTTTAGCTCTTGCTACAGTGGTTAAATTGCAAAGATTCAGAGTTAAAATCAATCACATACACTTTTCATATTCTTTGTACTCTGTTTTGTTCAATCAAATTTTGGCACCGTTACCGGAGAGGGAACGGTATATATTATTTTCTAACTTAGGCTAGATTTTTTTTATTTATTTGTTTCTCTTTGTTTTTAACATTTCTTATGTGATATGGCTTATTACAACAATTTTTTCAGTTTTAATGGTAATCTATATTACACCTCGACCTCTTTTGAATCGGATATTACCAACCCGATATATCATAATTTTAACCAACCAAGCATGCCTAGTTGGTCTTATCCAAATCAACATATGCCCCAACCTCAATTTCATGAAACAAATTAGAATAATCATCTCTACTCCTCACCGAGTCAATGGGGATACAACACCCCTGAACCATATTGTCAACCACCTTTCCAACCATCATCTTCATATACTTCTTTTCCCACACCACCAATAGAAGAACTACCTACTTGGAAATGAGTATAGAATCCATGATTAAGTCCCCAAATGATCCATTCGATAGGTTAGAAGAAAAAATGGATCGTATGCAAGCTTTAATGAATGAGTAAATTTCTAGACTTTCAAACATCCTTGAACTAACTAACCAAATTAATAAGAACCAAGAATCATGGTGTCTTGAGACCTTGATCAAGATTCAATTTCATCGCACCAACGTGAACTTGATCAATCCCAACCCTTGGACAAATTGGCAAGTTTTAACTTCAATGAGATTGAACTAGATTGTGAATGTGAATCCGATCCTCAACTTTGTGATCTAATTCCAAATTTGAATCTATGTTGATTTCGGTGTCTTTACCCAATTTGGATCCAATTCCCGAGGCAACATTAATTCCAGTACCTGTATATTATGAAATTGGATCATCTATTTTGGGTAGTCACATTCATTTGATGGATCATAAATATGAACTTAAGTTCTTTGATTTGGAGGCCACTTTTGAACCAAACCCGACTCTCGAACCTAAATTTGAATTTCTCGAGCTGGTATTGGTTCCCAATCCTATCATTCTTAAGCCCAAATCAATCACTTCATCAAGACAGATTCTATTGTTGGACCAAGGTATAAACAATGATGACCCTGAGATGGTATTTCAAGATTGGTCATACAACCAAGATAGTTTCAATGTTAGGGTCGTGCATGATCCTGTACATTTGGGGGATAATAACAATATAGATAAGAAAAAGGTCATAAAGGTGGGGTTTCTTGATGATCCACAATATTTAGACTGGGTAGCAATGCTTAACCCAATCCGGCCACTATCGGAACCACCATCTTGAGGTCACATTTTGCCTTCCCTTTCTTCTTTGTCATGCATACATGCATTCATTCATACATTGAGGACAATGCATCAGATAGGGTGGGGGAGGGTTTACTAACATACTAACATAGGTAGATACTAACATTTTTTTTTAAAAATGCTTTTGAAAAAGGAAATAATATTTTGACTTATTTTTTTGTAAGTAATTAAGTTAATTTTAAGTAATAGGAAAATCAAAATTAGGATATCTTAACACTTGGTCAAAATAAAAGTTTTTGTTTTATTTTTAGGTTTAGGAGGAAAAATTGAAAAAGTAATTTAGTCTTGATAATTTTACCTTGATGAAATATGTATGTTTTATACAGTTACACACTTGTGATTCAAAACAAAGACTCTTGTGTCTTAGAAAAATATATATATAATAAATAAATCTAATTATTGATTAGGTACTTTGGCCTAAGAAAGCCTTGGTACTTACGTGAAAAGTAATTAGATAAGTTTGAAAAAATAAAAAATATATCATATATGTATTAACACATCTAATAATCAATTAGTAAGGTATTAAGGCCTCAAGAAGCCTTTATACTTATATGAAAGAAAATTAGATGAGTTACTTAAAGGGCAACAAAGTGGTAATACTTCGAACTTCTTTAAAAAAAAGGAAAAAAAAGTAAAAAATGTATAAGACATGAGAGTTGAAGTTGAAGAATCTCAAGTAAAAAAATTCGCGTTCACAAAGATACATATGACTTAGGTTAAGATAATAGACTTAATGAGAAATTCAGTTTGAATCCTAACCTAAATTGATAAATAAATATTTGAATAAAGACTAAGTATAAGAATGATCAATTTGGTAATCCTAAAAACTTATAAATTTCTTAATTTTTACAAAGATATTTTAAATATTGTTCTCTTTCAAAAAGTGAATTTCAAAAATACTAACATTCTGTTTTTTTTTCTTTATGAATTTTATGGGTGTAATTCACTGAAAACCCTCACGAGACAACACTCGTCCTCTAGGGTAACCTAAATGTTTAACGGCTTATTGCATGTGCTAAGTGCAATCGTGATTCCTATGAAAGTGAGTTAGATTAGATTAAATTAGTTTCTAACATTTAGTTTTGCTTGAGGACGATCAAAAGATAGGTGTGGGGGTGTGATTGTACTCTAAAATTACATTTTTATCATCACTTTTACACATATATCCTTGATCATTCTTTTATTAATTAATTCTATTAACCCTCTTTTTGATTATGGTGTGCAGTTATTAAAATGAGAGGATAAAGATACAAGAAGCTTCATTCTAGCCCTAGTCCTATCTAAAGTTGAATTTTAAATTAAATTGAATCCAAAGGAGGAAAGGATTAATCTTCATCTCCTAAATTCAAGTTCAAATTCAGAATATAAAGTCCTAGAAGATGAAGGGGATAAAGCTAATTCTACAAGAAATAAGAAGGATAATTCAAATTAAATGGAGTTCAAAATTAATTCAGACTCGGATTTAGACTGTACACATTTTAGTATTCAGATCATAACTTTTGCTATCGATATTCAAATATGATGATTCAAGATGCTACAGAAAGTAGAGTTGAAGGATTATAATTATTCTGTTTATCACTCTATCAAATTCAGTCATCTGATGAGTCATATTCAGCAAACAATATGTCGACTTGCTGCAGGATTGAATTCCCTATTGAATTGAAAACCTTCTAATTTGTATCCTAGTGTGATTAGCTTTGAGGTCTATTTAAAGAGCTGAAGTCTCTCAAATCTCTCATCTCCATATTAGAGATCATAACTTAGAATTTGTCTTTTCTCTAAATTTTTTTGTAATTTTTAGATTCTAGTTCTACTTCTAATTCAAGATTTGTGAGAAGGAGAAACCATTGTAATTCGAGGTGACAGATCACTACAGGTGCTTTCGTTCTTTTCATATCTCTTTTGTTATTTACTTTATTTTTACTTTTTCTAGTTTTTATTCTTGCTTTCTTTTACTTGTCATATTTATCATGAGTAGCTAAATTTTTACTCATGGCTTGCTAAGACATCACCACCATGACATCTAATGTCTAGTAGATAACCAGATTAGATCATATGCATGCCTACTTCAATTTTTATTCTTGAAGACTCATTAGGATAAGCAACTAAGTCAAATATTTGCTAATAGTTCTTAACTGTTTTTCTTAATCTATGCTTGATGAAAATCTAGATATTTTATTGTTAAACTTTGATTAGTGTTATTTCAAATAGGGCTAAGATTTGCTAAATACTTTCTAATAATTTTTTCTTCCTTTATACTTGATTGACAACCTTGATATTGTAACGTTAAAACTTGGATGGTGTTATTTTAAATCTAACCTAGTTTCTATCCTATGTATCTTGCTTGATTTTGTGATAGAATATCATATTTAGGATTTGAAGTGAAGTATTTATCTATCTAGCATTAACATGTATGGTGGTTGATTATTAGTAAGCTATGAACCTTTCTTTTAATTTAATTTTTTATCCACATGCAATTCATCTTTTCTTTTCTAAGTTCTTTAAGCAGAGAAGATAATAAGAAGACAATATTATTAAAAAGCTTCCATCGCATCTCTCCCTGTGGTTTGACCCGTTTAGCTCTTGCTATAACGGTTAAATTATAAAGATTCAGAGTTAAAACCAATCACGTACACTTTTCATATTCTCTGTACTCTATTTTGTTCAATCAACGGTCTGCTAATGATCCATGCTTCCGGCGCGCATCTTTGATCAGCAATCGGGAGAATCCATAAGCTCCAAGCTCTAGAATCTGGACATGCAGATCTAGGAGAGTCAGAAACCCTCAAATGAATGATATGATGAATGCCAAGTGGTGTGCAGGGACAAGCACACGTGTATCGATAAATCTAAATCAATAGTATGTGTTGAAAACCTTATCGTGAGCATGTACACCCGAACATGAATGGGGCATCAAGTGATGAGATATATAGAAGTGACAAAACCAATAGTACAGGCTCAGTTGACAGGTTCATGACATTGATACCTCGAGGGAATAATCCAAATAAGGAAACCCTCATCTATATACCATATACCTCAAGTCTCCATCGATTGAGTATACACAACTCGAGCTGCCCACAATAATAGCATAAAAAAATAGTATGAATCAGCAAGAAGCAGTGATTATATGATAACTAAAGAATGCATATAAAACCAAGAGTAAGCAAGTTAGGAGGTTAAGTACAGTGGTACAAGTGTAATGTCAAGTAAGAGACTGACTGTGTACAATATGATAACAGCAAGAGACCAGTGTCGTAGTGTGCAGGTGATAAACAAAGATATAAATATATATAGAATAATAATAATAAAATAAAAATTTAAAGTAAAATCTAATGAAAGCAATTACGGCAAAACCAGTGGTACAACTCAGATTACGGCTTCATGAGATAAGTACGTCGAAGAAATAATCTAAACAAAGAAACCCTCATGTATATACCAAATAGCTCACGTTATCGTAATCTGAATGTATACAACCTGAATTGCAAAATAACACAGCGAATTATTAATTAACATCTTATTATTATTACTCGCTGACCCATATATCTAAGTATGTGTACTGGCGTACGTTCCATTCCACATACCTCCATATATGAGTAAGCCGAGTTTGTTATTGGAAACTGATGATGAGACTAATGAGTTATTTTATAATAGGTCCTGTATATGCCCGGGACCACGACCCAGGGTGTTTCATTGCTAATGATGCGGAACTGCCTGCAAGGCATACAAGAGGTGGGTCTTATTGTATGCCTATTCATGAATGTAACAAGTGGTAAGGAGTCAGCGCTCCTCTTGGACACCTGGAGGCCCTCGGTAGATCCGAAAGTTTAAGTTGCACAACATACCTAATACCACTGTAAACATATTCACCACTTGAAGTCCATCAGTTTCTCCTTACCAGATGTAAGTTGTTCTTTTTATAATTTATTATCATGTACTTATCAGTCTATGGGAATGAGCAGGTGTAAGTCAGGAGTATCAGGAGTATAGATTGTACTGGTATATATATATATATATATATCAGGATATGTCAAGATGTCAGATCATCATTCCCATATTATAATAATTATAAGAGTCAAGTGTTAAGCATGTCAGGTGTCAGGTGGTATCATCTCAGATGTTGAGTGATAACAGGCAGGTAATAACAGGCAGGTATCAAGTGTTAACAGGCAGGTGTAAGTTTACATCACGGTAAGTGTTAGCACATTAAGTGAAAGCACATCAAGCTATAATACATCAGATGTTCCTATTGAATAACACGATCAGGAAAATGGTAACGATATGAGAGATCGGTACTGATACCGAAAAACAATACATTATTGAGAAACAGTATAAGTAAGGATTTCAAACTCTTTATAATCATTGATAAAGAATTGATAGAGCTATCAAGAGGGCAAACAAGTAAGCAAGCAATTGAACATCTAAGCGAAACTAAGTAGTGTTGGGATAAGATCAGTGATCAGTGTTTAATCACCAAAGCACCCGGTGGAACTCAGAAACGACTCGGCTTAAGATGCAAATTTAAAATCTGGCAGAGTCTGCCTAGGCGTGCTTAGTGATAAAATGATGAGCGCTAACATGCCTTTCCAGGCGTAGTAGAAAGTCCAGAGGACTTTAATAAACCTCAGAGAGGTTAAGCTAAGAGGCTATAGTGTAGAACCGCGGAGCGATTAAACCCGGAGGCTGAGGTGTACCTGCAGGAGATTTTAGTACCAAACAACATACATGCTCTAACAGGCAAGAGAACCGACAAGTGAGTAAGCAAGCAAGCGATTATCCAAACAAAGCTAATCAAGTTGGAGCGAAACTAATGTACAACACTAGATGCTATCTCGCTTGATGTGGTTACTACTCGCAACACAGCTAAACGCACGTGTCGCAGCATGCGAATGAGCAGTATTGGGGCAAAATCAGTGAACAACATTAGTCGCTAAAGCACATTACGGAGCCTTACCCGTGTCCCGAGATGACCACTACATCAATCGTACCCGGTCATAACTCCTGCACAAGTGAATCTAGCGAATAAACGTTGAGCACTAAACTTACCGTCCAAGCGGGAGCAGATCTAAATAAACTGTGAAGCGGCTGAGCTCGGCGGCCGAAGGACCCGGAGGCCGAGTAGAAAACCTGGAGGCTAAACGATCACGAATGGTCGGCCACGCACAATAATAAAGCAGAACACAGGTAGTGTATAAGTACATGAATTAAACTACACTACTATAAGCATTCGTCACACATAAACTACATATACAGTCCTAGACACTCGACCACATATAAATACGGGTACACAATCCATATAAATATAGATACAATCTCAAATACAGAATAAAATGCAACCATCCTGACAAAGCAAGGAAACACAAATGAGGCGAGGACACCGCCTAAATCTTTAAAATACACCTAAAATCTCAAAATTCCAAGCACGTGCGCGACCCCGGGTAATATCCATTATCACCACAGAGAGAGTTTTATGGAGAGAGAAAATAGAGATATAGGGATCAAGAGAGAAAGAAGAGAGAAATAGTTAGAGAGAGAATGAAGAGAGGGAAAGGGTGTGGTGGCCAGCCACGGCCGACCAGAGGTGGCCAGCAGTAGCCCTGGCCACCGGCAGTCCTCAAGATAGAGGAGAGAGAAGAGAGAGAGAAAGAGAGAAGAGTGAGGAAAGAGAAAAGAAAGAGAGAGGAGAAAGAGAGAGAAAGGGAGAGATCCAGATGAGGGGAGAGAGATCCAAGAGAGAGGAGATTAGCTGGCGCGGCGACTGGGTAGGTGTTCGGCGGTAGCTCACCGCCACGACCAGATCCAGAGGAGGGAAAAGCAAAAAGAAAGGAAAGAAAAAGAAGAAGAAGAGAAGGGTTGAGGTGGTGCAGCCCATCGTTGGATGGTCGTCGTAGGTGGCGGCGCAGGCCACAGGCAGCAGCGAGTAGCAGATCTGGGGAAGAAAGAGGAAGAGGTAGAAGAGAAAAGAAAGAGAAAGAGAAAGAAAGAGAGGGAAAGGAAGCGAGAGGGAGACTGAACCTGGGGGTCACCGACATCAGGTGGCACGATGACGGGGCTAGCCCAAGGGGGCAGGGAAAAGAGAGGGAGAGAGGGAGAGAAGAAGGAGAAAGGAAGAAACAGAAAAAGAAAAAGAAAAATGAAAGAAAGAGAGAAAAAAAGAAAAAGAGTAATGGAGGGGGATTGATGAGGACAGATGGGTGGTGGCCCACGTGGTAGCGGCAGAGTGATGGGGGGAAGAGTAAAGAAAAAGAAAAGAAGAAAAAGGGAAAGTTATTAATAATAAATATTATTTTAATATCCAAAATAATAATATTATTTTAATATCAAAAAATATCGACTAATCCAGAAAAATCTCCAAAAATTCTAGAGGTATAAAACATTACTCTGAAGAATATTATGAAATCAGTTTTTAAAAATTCAATTCCATTTTCAAATTAAAAAATCCTGAAATCAACCGGCGATACCGGATGACATCAAATCTGACAAGTTTTGATAAATTTAGAAAAATTCATAAAAATGCATTAAAGTAGAAAATGTACTTCTAAGAAATAATGTGAAAGCATATTTTAGAAATTCAAATCCGTTTGTAAACTAAAAATCCTAGAATCAATCAGCGGCACCGGTCGATACCGATTTTGAAGGTTTTAAAATTTAATTCAGAAAAATCTCAGAAAATCATGAAAAATCTAAAATATTGAAAAACGATGTTTGAAACTAAAATTGGTCAAATCTAACTATCAAAAAGGTCAAATTAATCCGACACTGGGATTGGGTCCCTGATTCAGACTGGGACAATTCCGAGTCCACGAATCTGATCCGATGCAAAATAATCACAAAAATAATCATAAAAGAAAAACAAATATGGAAAGTAAATTGAAAAATATGATTGAAAAATTTGAATACATATCGAGGTGTTACAGTAATTGAATATCCATGAACGGGGTACAAGAAATGCATGTAACGGTAACTGTATTAGGTGATATAGTAATATGAATATATGGCAATCGATATATATCAGTATTTGTTATACAACTTTTATGTTAATATTGTGATCGATATCATAAAGGAATTATAGACAATTATATATTCTCAAACTCTTCACAGCTATTTTAATAATTATTAATTTAATTATTATTCTATAATTCCTTTTTATCCATTGTCTTATAATAACTCAATGTATATAAATAATGCATCTACATGTTTATCTTAAATCAAGACTCACCCAAAGATATTAGTAACCACTAACACATCTTTATTTATAGTGATTTACTATTTACATAATTTACGGAACCATACTCACGGTTTAAATAAAGTAATAACTTAGTAGTATTTAACATGGTGAAATATAATTTATAAAATAAAAACACTCATGATTGAGCTAAACCTGCACAGAAAAATATAAAAGTTTAGAACAGTGCTAAGTCCTCAATGCTACCGCTATAGCAAGTAGCTATGCTGGTTGTAATCCATAAGAAGGGACTGTGATGGAAGCGTTTGTATAAGTTTCTTCTTTTAATTTACAAAAACATGTTAAAAGTTCTCTTCTTAGTTTTATTAAAAGAAAATAAAAATGTTAAGTTAGATTAAGAAGGAGATGGTAGAAGAAAAGTTGCATTTTTATTTTGAATATAAAAGAAATAAAAAGGAGAAGTGTTGGTTTTGAAAGTGTGATTCTAAACTAATGAAATGGAAAGAAAAACAAAAAGAATTTTTACATCAGTTGTTGAATCGTAGTGAAGATTTACCTTAGAGTAAAATAAAGAGAAGTAGTAGAAAGAATATATGAAAGCAGAGCTTCAGTTAGATCGAGTACAATGAAGAAGGTTGAAAATTATATTGGATGTTACTCAATACAGTACTCTCTTGAAGAAGGATTACATCTAGTGTCACTCTGCATAGGTCTCTTCCTCCCCTTCTCTCATGTAACTCTCTCTAACTTAAGCTGTAAACATACTGAAAATTACATTATAAAATGAAAGAAAAACAAAACGAAATTAAAGGAGAAACTAGCCTAAAATCTCTCTCTACAGAGTGGTGCCCTTTTGCCTTCAAAAATTGTTGTATTTATAAAATAAAAGGAGTGTCAAAGGGTGGTAAAGAGATAGCTCAAATTATTAACCCAATAACCAATATCCTTATCCATATTATCCCTTTGTATACTGATAAATTCATCTCTGGACTTCTAGGTTTAGGATTATCTTATTGATTTCTCAAGTAAGGATTATAAATCCAAATAAATTCAAATAAATCCAATTTAGTTGAAATAGATTTGAGAATATCCTCTCTGTTATCCTATTTTTTTAATAAGATTTGCCTCTGAATTTGGCAATATCCCCTTTTATCTTCAAGAAACCAAATAGATCCATATAAATCTGATTTAACTGATCTTTATTTTGTATTATCTTCAGTTAACCAAATAGATCCAATTAAATCAGAATTTTACTGGATTTTATTTGGTCTTGTCTTTTTTCCATTCATTAAGACAAATCTACAAAATAAGACATTAGACGAAAAATTAGCAGGATTTATTACAGGATAGATATAAGAATATATTAATAGATATGCAATAAACGTGTACAATCACGCCTCCACACCTATCTTTTGTTCGTCCTTGAGGAAAACAAGTAAAAATAGAGATAACCTAATGTAACTCACTTTCGTAGGAATCACGATTGCATTTAGCACGTACCAACAAGCCATTAAACCTTTAGGTTACCCTTAGAGGACGAGTTTTGTCTCAGGGTTTTTAGTGGATTACACCCACAAAATCTATAAAGAAAGAGAAACAAAGTATTAGTATTTTTGAAAACACATTTAAAAAAAATATTTGGAGTATTTTTGGAAGAATTTAGCAATCTATAAGTTATAATCAAAAACTCATCATCAATTAAGGTAAGGAGTCAAACTGTATTTCTCATCTAGTCTAGTTTTATCCTATGTCATATGCACCTTTGTGATAGTAAAATTTTAACACGGGATTCTTTAACTCTAACACTTATACTTTATTTTTTATATTTTTGGTGGTATTATCCCTTAGTTTTATTAGGTATTCTAATCTGCCCATGTAACGAGCCTTTACTCACTGACTCCCAAACCGGACGTTCTTAGTGCATCGGGTGAGAAAACACCCCAAGGACTTAAGGACTCAAGCAAACATGGCCACAAAACTAAGATTTTATTATTTTATTGACCACTTTTAGGCCTGAATACTTATGCTGTATGAGGCACGAATACCCAGCTTAATCAGAAGATTTTTGATATAAATATATATATATTCTTTTCTTTTTTCTCTTTTTTTATAAAGCATAAGAATCTTTGTTTTTGAACCCTAAGTGTGTAAGTGTATAAAGTATACATATTTCATTAAGGTAAAAATCACGACTATATTACTTTTTCAATTTTTCTTCCTAACCCTAGAATTTAAACAAATAATCTTATTTTGACCAAGTATAAAAAATCCTAATTATAATTCTCCTATTATTTAAAATTAACTTAATTTCTTACAAAAATAAGTCTAAATATTGTTTTCTTTTCAAAAAGTTTTTAAAAGAAAAGAAAATATTTTTTCTTCTTTTTTTGTTATATATACAAATAAAGTGAAAAACCTATGTTAGAACCCTCCCCACACCTATCTCATGCATTGTCCCCAATGTACGAATGAACACATATATGCATGAAAAAAGAAGAAAGAGACGGAAAAATATTACTTCAAGGTGCTAGTTCTGGTGATGGTTGGATTGGGCCAAACATTGCTATTTAATCTAAATAATGTGGATTATTAAGGAACCCACCTTTGATGGCCTCTTTTTATTTTCATTGTTATACTCCCCAATATGAATAGGATCATGCAAGATCCTAACATGAAATTTATCATAATTATATGACCAATTTTTGAATATCATCACTGAGTCATATCTGTCTATATCTTGGTCCAATAATGAAATGTGATTCAGTGTTGTGGTTAATTTGGGCTCCAGAATGAAAGGAACAGGAACCAATGTTGACTCATAGAATTGACTTAAATCAAATCTGGGTTCAAGAGTCGGATTCAGTTCAAAATTTTGATTCAAATCAAAGAATTGAAATTCACATTCATTTTTCAACAATGGAATGTGACTATCCAAAATAGGTGGCTCATTTTCAAAATCTATAGGTACGAAAATTAGTGTTGAGTCAGGAATTGGTTCCAAATTGGATA
This sequence comes from Agave tequilana, assembly GCA_038442645.1. Classification (NCBI taxonomy): domain Eukaryota; kingdom Viridiplantae; phylum Streptophyta; class Magnoliopsida; order Asparagales; family Asparagaceae; genus Agave; species Agave tequilana. The sequence goes on from JAVJIF010022749.1 coordinate 20,079, forward strand.
AGGATACCAGAGTCAACACAGATTCAAAAAGTGGAACTAAATCACAAAATTGGGGATCGGTGTCACATTCACAATCAAGTTCAATTTCATTTTAATAAAAACTTGTCAATTTGTGAATAGTTTGGTATTGGTCAAGTTCAATATGGTGTGATGAAATTAAATCTTGGTTAAAGTTTTCAAAACACAATGATTCTTGATCCTTATCAATATGGTTAGGAAAATCAGGAATAGTCAAAGATTGGGTGGGGAAAGTTTCCTCTTCCTTATTATTTGTGTTGACCAAACGACTTATTTGTGGTTCTAACATATTGATGGACTGGTTCAAAGAATTTTGGCTTTGAATCAAGTATTTCGTACTCTTTCTAAGTCAATAGATTCTTCTTGTTGTTATGGGACCTGGAAAATAGAGTAAGAATCTTGGACTTGGGAATTTTTATGAGTATTGAGTCTATTGGGATTTAGAATTGTCGTATGGACTCAAAAAAAGGCTTCGAAACTCTTTTCTAAAGAAGATTTTTCTTCTATAGGTTGATCTTGATATTGAGTATAAGAAACTGAATGTTGGTCAGGTTATTGATAGTATGACTCGGGAAAGTTGTATCCCCACTGACTTGGTAAAGAGTGGTGATGATCATCTCAATCTTGTTCATAATACTGGAGTTGGGGCATATACTGATTCAGATAAGACCAATCTGACATATTTGGTTGGTTAAAGTTATGAGATGTCGGGTTGGTAATATCCGAGTCAAAAGAGGTCTGGGTGAAGTATGGATCACTATATGCATTGGAGTAATTGTAATTGTAATCCATATCACAAAAATATCAATAACAAACACAAAAACAAACAGACAAATAAACAAAAATAATCTAGCCTAAGTTAGGACAGACCTTAAACCTAGACGACTCCTAACTGGTTAGACTGTTCACTGGGTGTATATTATAGAGTCTGACCACAAGTTAATCAGTCAGATCAGGAAAAGATGGTGGGAGGTATCCGCACTAAAAGCGACGAGCCTAATTAAGTCAAACCACTAGCCTTTGAGGTTTCGCCTCTCAATTCCCGACCTTTGACATTAATTTGGTAAGATTCAAATTCTAATCAACTTTCCCCTCAGGCCAGTCTACTATTGAGTCCGAGATGTCCCTAGGGCCAATGTCTACTCAATTTAAGTTAGGCTGGGTTAATAAGTGAGGAGATGGTTTTTAGGCTAAAGAATATAATGACTTGCCCACCTTATCTTGTTTATAAGACAAGCCCTTAATTCATTTTAGTGTGTGTATGCATTGATATAGCTAAATAACACTCATGCAATAAATCATACAAGTGTGTTTCGTAAGCTATATGCAATGCAAACATACCTTGCTCCAGCACTCTTTAACGAAAATATAAAAAAATGTGACGAAATAGACAAATGCTCTAGAATGCAATATCTAAACATTTTTTAAGCATTTACAAGCAATCAAGTTACTGCTGAGGTTAGAACAATGTGCAAATCAAGTTAAATAGGAATAATAAACACTGCAGAAGACTGAAAATTGTAATTCAAGCAACCTGCAATAAAATAGATTAGTAGTTCTTCCTACTATACCGCGCAAACGCGCTTTTGGCCGCGTTTACAGGGCAATAGTGAGGACCCCTGATCTCTACTTTCTAGCGAAGAGACTCGGGTAAGCTATATGTTCACTACAGCTGCTTCATTTCAGAAATTAGTACATGCACAACAAATAGAGAAGAAAATAGTTAAGCGTTAAGAAAACAAAATAGAAAACTTATTGTCCCTCCCCTGCAACGGCGCCAAAATTTGATCGAGCTAAACCTGCACAGAAAAATATAAAAGTTTAGAACAATGATAGATCCTCAATGCTACCACTATAACAAATGGCTATGCGGGTTGTATTCCACAATGAGGGACTGCGATGAAAGTGTTTGTATAAGTTTCTTCTTTTAATTTACAAAAAACATGTTAAAAGTTCTCTTCTCAGATTTATACAAAGAAAATAAAAATGTTAAGTTAGGTAAAGAAGGAGATGGTAGAAGAAGAAGTTGTGTTGTTATTTTGAATATAAAAGAAAAAAAGAAAAAGAAATAAAAAGAGAAGTGTTGGTTTGGAAGTGTGATTCTAAACTAATGAAATGGAAAGAAAAACAAAAAGAGTAATTACCTCTATTGTTGAATTGTAGTGAAGACATGCTTTAGAGTAAAGTAAAGCGAAGTAGTAGAAAGAATACATGAAAGTAAAGCTTCAGCTAGATCGAGCATAATAAAAAAGGTTGAAAATTATATTCGATGTCACTTTAATACAACTCTCTCTTGAAAGAAGTATTACATCCAGTGTCACTCTAAATATAACTCTTCCTCCCCTTCTCTCATGTAACTCTCTCTAACCTAAGTTGTAATTAAACTGAAAATTACATTATAAAAAGAAAGAAAAACTAAACTAAAGCAAAAACTAGCCTAGAATCTCTTTCTGTAGAGTAGTGCCCTTTTACCTTAAGAAATTGCAGTATTTATAGGATAAAAGGAGTGTCAAAGGGTGGTGAAGAGATGAACTCAAATCACTAGCTCAACGACCAATATCCTTATCCATGTTATCTCTTTGTATACTGATAAATTCATCTATGGACTTCTAGATTTGGGATTATCTTTGTTGATTTCTCAAGTAAGGATAATAAATCCAAATAAATCCAAATAAATCTGATTTAGTTGGAATAGATTTGAGAATATTCTCTCTGTTATCCCATGTTTTCTGATAAGATTAGCCTCTGGATTTGGCAATATTTCCTTTTATCTTCAAGCAACCAAATAGATCCATATTAATCTGATTTAGCTAATTTTGTTTGGTATTGTCTTCAGTTAACCAAATAGGTCCAATTAAATCAGAGTCTTACTTGATTTTATTTGGTCTTATCTTTTCTCCCTTTATTAAGACAAATCTGCAAAGTAAGACATTAAGACAAGAAATTACCAGGATTTATTACAGGATAGATGTATGAATATAATAATAGATATGCAATAAACATGCACAATCGCACCTCCACACCTATCTTTTGCTCATCCTCGAGAAAACAAGTAAAATAGAGATAACCTAATCTAACTCACTTTTGTTGGAATCATGGTTGTACTTAACACGTGCAACAAGCCGTTAAACCTTTAGTTACCCCTAGAGGACGAGTTTTGTCTGAATGGTTTTAGTGAATTACACCCAAATCTATAAAGAAAGAGAAACAAAGTGTTAGTATTTTTAAAAAAATATTTTGAAAAAAATAAATATTTGAAGAATTTGTGCAAGAATTAGGCAATTTATAAGTTATAGGAATACCAGACTATTCATTCCGAAACTTAGTCTCTATTCAAAAACTCGTCATCAATCAAGGTAAGGAGTCAAATTGTATTTCTAATTTAGTCTATTATTTTACCTTAAGTTATATGCACCTTTGTGACAGTGAAATTTTGACTCAGAATTCTTTAACTCTAACTCTTATGTCTTATTTTTTATATTTTTGGTGGTATTATCTCTTAGTTCTATTAGGCTTTCTAATATGTCTGTAACAAGCCTTTAGTCGGTGACTCCTAAACCGAAAGGTCTTAGGGCCGGGTGAGAAAACACCCCAAGGACTTAAGGACTCATGTAAACATGGCCACAAAACTAAGAATTTTATTTATTGCATTGACCACCTTTACGCATGAATACTTATGCTTTATAAGGCACAAATACCCAGCTTAATCAGAGAATTTTATATATATATATATATATATATATATATATATATATATATATATATAATCTTTTTCTTCTTCTCTTTTTTATAAGGCATAAGAATCTTTGTTTTTGAACCCTAAGTGTGTAAGTGTAAAAAGTATGCATATTTCATCAAGATAAAAATCAAGACTAAATTACTTTTCTAATTTTTTTCCTAACCCTAGATTCAAACAAATAATCTTATTTTGACCAAGTATAAGAATTCCTAATAATGTTACCCCTATTCCTTAAAATTAACTTAATTTCTTACAAAAATAAGTCAAAATATTGTTTCTCTTTTCAAAAGTTTTTAAAAGAAAAGAAAATATTTTTCTTCTTTTTGTTATATATACAAATAAGAGAAAAACCTATGTTAGAATCTTCCCCCACACCAATATCATGCATTGTCCTTAATGTATGAATGAATGCATATATGCATGAAAAAGAAGAAAGGGAAGAAAAACTATCACCTCAAGGTGGTGGTTCTGGTGGTGGCCGAATTGGGCCAAGCATTGTTACCCAATCTAAATAACATGGATTATCAAGGAACTCATCTTGATGTTCTCTTTTTTATTTACATTGTTATGCTCCCCAATATGAATAGGATCATGCAAGATTATAACATAAAATTTATCCTGGCTATATGACCAATTTTTGAATATCATCACTAAGTCATAACAGTCTATACCTTAGTCCAATAATGAAATGTGATTCGGTGTTGTGGTTGATTTGGACTCAAGAATGAAAGGAATGGAAACCAATGTTGACTCATAGAATTGACTTAAATAAAGTTTGGGTTAAAGAGTCAGATTCGGCTCAAGAATTTTGTTCAAAAAGAATTAAAATTCACATTTATTTTTCAACAATGGAATGTGATTATCCAAAATAAGTGGTTCATTTTCAAAATCTATAGGTACGGGAATCAGTGTTGGCTCAGAAATTGGGTCCAAATCAGATAAAGATACCGAAGTCAACGTAAATTTGAAAAATGGAACTGAATAACAAAATTAGAGATCGGTGTCAAATTCACAATCAAGTTTCATTTCATTGAAATGAAAACTTGCTAATTTGTAAATGATTTGGTATTGGTCAAGTTCAAAATGGTATGATGAAATTGAATCTTGGTTAAAGTTTTCAAGACACAATGATTATTGGTCCTTATCAATATGGTTAGAGAAATAAGGAATGGTCAAAGATTGGGTGGGAAAGTTTTCTCTTACTTATCATTTGTGTTGACCAAACGACTTACTTATGGTTCCAACATATTGATGGACTGGTTCATATATTTTGGCTTTGAATCAAGTATTTTATACTCTTTTCATAGTCAATAGGTTATTCTTTTTGTGGTGGGACTTGAAAAATAGAGTAAGAATCTTAGACTTGGGAATTTGTTATGAGTATTGAGTCCATCGAGATTTGAAATTGTCGTGTGGATCAGAAAGGCTTCGAAACTCTTTTCTAAAGAAGATTTTTCTTCTATAGGATAATCTTGATATTGAGTATACGAAGCTGAATGTTGGTAAGGTCGTTGATAGTATGACATGGGAGAGTTGTATCCCCAGTGACTCGGTGAAGAGTGGTAATAATCATACAATCTTTTTCATAACACTGGGATTGGTGCATATATTGACTCGGATAAGACCAATCTGCTTTACTTTGTTGATTAAAGTTATGAAATGTCGGGTTGCTAATATCTGAGTCAAAATAGGTCGAGGTAACTATATGCATTAGAATAATTGTAATTATAATCTATATCATAAAAATATCAAAAACGAAAATAAAAACAAAAACAAACAGATAAATAAAAAAAATCTAGCCTAAGTTATTGTAGACCTTAGACCTAGACGACTCCTAACTGGTTGACTATCTACGGAAGGTATATTACAAAATATGACCACAAGTTAATCAGCCAGATCAGTGCAAGATTGGTGGGAGGTATCCGGGCTAAAAGCGACAGACCTTATTAAACCAAACCACCAGCCTTGAGGTTTTGCCTCTTAATCCCCGACCTTTGATACCGATTTGATAAGAGTCAACTTTTAATTAACTTTCCCTTAGGTCAGCCTCCTATTAAATTTGAGATGTCCCTAGGGCCAACGTCTACTAAATTTTAAGTTAAATTGGACTAGTAAGTGAGGAGATGATTTTTAGGCTAAGCAAGATAATGACTTCCCCACCTTATCTTATTTATAGGACAAACCCGTAATTCATTTTGGTGCATGTGTGCATGTACATAGCTAAATAACACTCAAACAATAAATCATACCAGTGTGTTTCCTAAGTTATATGCAATGGAAACGTACCTTGCTCCAGCACTCTTCAACAGTAATATAAAAAAATATAACAAAATGACAAATACCCTAGAATATAATGTCTAAACATTTTTTAAGCATATACAAACAACCAAGTTACTGTTGAGGTTAGAACAGTATGCAAATCAAGTTAAATAAGAATAAAAAATACTGCAGAAGACTGAGAATTATAATTCAAGCAACCTACATTAAAACAGATTAGTAGTTCTTTCTAGTATACCGCGCAAACGAGGCTTTAGCCGCATTTTCCTGGCAATAGTGAGGACCGTGTTGGCCCAGAGGCCTTCCACTCTAGTTTTGATGATGATTAACTCATATAGTTATAGTTTACTAATAATCTTGTGATGTTTAGTTTCAGACACTTAACCAAGATATTAGTAGGTGATTAGCTTCAACAAAGGTATTTTGGAGCTTTCACATGGTGATTCAAGAGCCCGAGCGTCAAAGTTCATATCTAGCACTCAGTTGGAGTCAAGCTCGGTGGATCACGTTTGGATCGAGTCGACTTGGAGACGGAGCTCTACAAGAAGACTTCGGTACAGTGTTTAGTTTATAGTTTAGATCCATTGTTAAAGATTAGATAGTGTGATATGCTCTAGTTCACAACACACACACATGTTTAAGTTTCATGTTTTGGTTTTCAGTTTTTTGGTTTAACCGATCTTGATTTTCATGAATAGATAGAATCAACAAGTTTACATGGTTTAATATATATTAGATTTTTTTCTATATACATCTATGCTTCAACTATTTAAACAAACTTAGTTTGATAGTCTATTTCATGAGTTTGGAGTTTTGGTATTTTAACAAAACTTATTTTCGGATTTAATGTCAAAAACATTGATATATATCTTTATATGTATATTGGATTATATCCATATACTATATGCCTCAAAGTTGTTTCAATATCATGTTTTTATATTTGGATGAGTTTTGGACAAAACGATTTTTCAATTCAAAAATTCAAGTTTTGGAAAATACGATTTTTGGTTTTCGGCAAAATTTTCATAACACAAAAATGGTTCAAATAGTTTGAAATATGTGTTGAATTTTTTCACACTTGTTGTATATCAAAGATAAAATAAGAACTATTTTTGTAGATTTTTAGAGATTTTATGGGATTTAATTAGTTAATAAAAACCCAGTTTTTAAGTTCTGAAAATCAGCCCTGCCAGGCTCTGGCGGTCGACCGGACCCAGAGTCGGTCGACCGGACCGGTCGACCAACGTGCACAAGGACGTGCACGCAGGCCAGCCCCTTGGGCCGGTCGACCGACTGAAGGCAACCCACTCTCAGGTTGTCCCGGTCGACCGGGACGGTCGACCGACCAGAGAGCCGTTGCTCTCTGGTTCTGGGCACGGTCGACCGGGTGGTCGACCGGCAGGCTCAACAGTCATATTTTTGACCGTTGGCCGGTCGACCGGCCGATCGACCAGAAGGTCAATTTTGACCTTGTCAGCTGCCAACGGGCAGAATTTTTATGGGGGTGATATATACCCCATTTGAAGTGGGTTTTGGAAAGAATTTCAAGAGCAAAATTTCCTACTTCTCTAGTGTTTAAAAGTAAGTTTCAAAAGAGTTTTTGGCTTTAAAGATTTCATCTTTATTTTTAAAGGGTTGGAAAATCATTTGAAAACAAAATTCTTTGGGAATTGATTTGATCTTCATTTGCATTTCTATCTAGAGTTTTTCCCTAGAGTTTCTCTTTGAGTTTTTGATTTCCAAACTCTTTGTTTTTCACACTTGAGCTATCTTGCTATCCTATCTATAGAATTTTTATCTTTGTGGAAAATTAGTTTGTGGTTGAGATAGACCACCAAGTTGTAAACTTCCATCTTTGTGATATCCCTCTAGTGAGAGGTGATTGAGTTGGTATCGCTCTATTGTGAGGTGATTATAGAAGTTGTGGTTGGCTCCCTCTAGTGAGAGGTGGAGATTGTGTTTGGCTCCCTCTTGTGAGAGGTGGAGGTTGTGTTGGTATCCCTCTGTGAAGAGGTGGATTGTGTTTGTATTGGCTTTGTGACTATCCCTCATTTGTGAGGTTGATATTGGTGGCTTTGTGCCTAGCCTCTAAGTGTAGAGGTTGTGTTGTAATTGAGAGAGGAGTTGTGTACTCCCGGTTATTGTATTGCCTCAAATCCTCAGTGGAGGTTCCCTGTGTGGGAGTCCTGTATGGACGAGTTAGTGAAAATCCTTCTGTGTGAAGGCGGGGACGTAGAGCTAGGTGCTCGAACCTCGAAACAAATCTCGGTGTTTGCGTTTGATCCATTGACTCTAACTCTCTCTCTTTTATATTGGGCCTTGCATTGATTCATATTGTCATATTATACTTATATGCTTGGTTGTGATTGTTTGTGTGCCTCACTTGTGTCTAACCACGAGAGCTTCATATAGCACCTCAACTCTTATTCAGAGGAATCAAGAGGAGTTAGTCCAGAGCCCTTCACCGAGAATTCGGCTACACTCGTTGGTTACACTAAGTTTGTTGCAATTTAGTTTTAATTTCCGCATTTTGTTCATTAGATTAGCCGTACACCTATTAACCCCCCTCTAGGTATACTTACAATTGATATCAGAGCCTACGCTCCTGATATTAGGTTTAACCACCTTGGAGTGTGATCTTGGTTTTGCTAATCTATCATTTGTATTTGCACATTTATATTGTTTACACACACTCATGAATTGCTTGTCACCTCCCATGTTTGATGTCTCTAACATTGACATGTGAAAATTTAGGATGTCCATGTATCTAAAAACCCTAGGCTTGCATGTTTTCCTTGCCGCTACCAAGAAATCCTATTTTGATAATAGAAGCATATAGAGGCCAATGCACAAGCCCTTGAGGCACTTAGAAGCACGCTCAATAAAGAATATCTTTCTATGGTTTCTAACTGTGATTCTACCTTTGCAGTGTGGAACACTTTGACCTCCTCCAAGCTTCAATTGCCAATCCAAATGGAGAATGAATCTAGTAGAGAATCCGAGCAACAATGATACATGGTCCAAGGGAATGACTCCCTTGAGGTATATTCAGAATCTCAATTAGATGATGATGATGCTAGTTCTTCTAGTAATGATTATATTGATGTCAATGCTTTGAATGAAGAACTTTCAATTATTTGTGAAAAATTGCTTGAAAAATATAATCTTTTGAAAAAGAAGAGTTTTGGACTTAATAAAGAAAATAAGGATTTGTTTTCAAAATTAGATTTGATTTTGCAAGAGAAAGTGGAGATTTCTAATGAAAGGGATTCATTGAAATCCAAACTTGACCTTGCCCTAAAAGAGAATGAAATGTTGAAAAATAAAAATGATTGTAATGATATTTTGAAGAAAAATGAAAACTTGTCTTCAAAACTTGATTTTACTTTAAAATAAAATGTTTCTTTGAAAAACAAAATTGCTTCTATTTCAAAGGAATTGGAAATAGTTTCTAAAAAGAATATTTCTTTACAAAATGATTTGTCTACACATGTTTGCCATGCTAGTGTAGCTTCACCTAGCTTATATATTGCATGCACCTCTTCTAAAATTAAAAATGATATATCTATGCTTAAGACGAGTGTTGATTGTTTGGGCTCCACTTTGAGCCATTGTGCTTTGAACCACTCACGGTTGGAATCTATGTTTCGAAAGAAATAAATTCCTCTTATGCATGCACACAAACCACGGCATACACATGCTCCTCACGTTCACACTCATCACACTATGTATGCTCATGTGTACACTTGTACACATTGTGGACGTAAGGGCCACCTTGCTAAATTTTGCTATGATAAGTTACATGATTCAAATTTAGCAACTAAGTTTGTTTGGGTTAGGAAAGGAGCTAACCCCCATGGACCCAAAAGAGTGTGGGTACCAAAATCTACCCCTATGCTATTTGATATAGGTGTGGGCTCTCACATGACGTGAGAGTAGTGGTGCCTTGAGGTGGATGCGTTCCGAGCTTTATGAGGACAATTTGGATGCATCACTTTCAAGGAAAGTTTGGTGGGAGAACCACCTTGTTTTGGAGACATGGAGAGTTGGCCTTATGGTTTTGGTAACGATCTCTTACTCCTCATTTATGTTTACATGCTTTCATATTATTCATTTTTAGCATGTTTCATGATTAGTATGTTAAATGACATGATTATTAGACTTGTGATATGCATGATTAGTATTTGAGACACCCATGTTTATATGGACCCTTATTTTGTGTTCTCACATTTATTTAGCTAATATGTATATCATAGATCTAATGCATATTCATTTACATAATGATCATATGAGTTTTTGTTTTGATTTCTATGCTTCATGTTTTGATTACTTGTTTGGATGTTAGTTTTCATTAAAACTTGGATATATACTTGTACGACTAATGAGCCACAAATAGATTATTATATGTTTGTGCTTATTAGATGTACTAGTATAGCCTAGTTTTGATGATTCATACATTTTGACTTGTATTTGTACATGTTTTCATGTGTATGTTTAACTTCATGTATATGTCTATTTGTCTAAACTATAGTTATACATATACATCCTTGAGCCACTTGCCTTCATGCACATACTTTTGTGGACTCATTCATGTTTTGGATATGTATGTATGCTCTAGTTTGCACAAGACATACATATACCTTGAAGGAATTCTAATTTGATGATTTTCATGTTTTTAAGGAATTTTGAGCTCGATTGCCTAGTTTCATAATAATGTGTTTCACATAACTATTATACACTCACTTTACTTATTGTTTTCTCATGATTTTATTTTCATGAGTATGATATGGGCTTTATAGATTTTGAGTGTTTGGTGATCATGTGATTTACATATTTTTCATGGAATATATTTGTTTTATTCCTTACTTGAAGGATTTCGTACTAGTTTATAAATTTTTCTTATAACTAGTTCGTATTCTTCATTATGGTAGAGCTTTTCAAACATACTATATTTTCAAACTTATTTTTGAAAACCCCTACCCATTTAAGGGCGGTTGGTTGGGCGACCATGCCTTGTATGCTTCTTATTGAAAATCCATTTTAAATATGTGCTGAAATGGGTGGTAGGTAATATGAGTTATACACTTGATCTTATTATGTTTTCAATTGGTATCATTGGATCTTTTCAATTGGTATCACTAGTAACATTCTTTTTGTATACTCATATATGTTCCTATATATGTATGCTTACACTTCAAATAGTATCAATTTCGATTGGTATTCAATTTTTCATACATATATATATGCTTTATTTGTGCTTATTATATCTCTATATCTTTGAGCACAAATTTTGGTTATGCTAAGCTTGATTTCTTCAATGATTATTATATTTTAATTGATTATGTTTCAATTGGTATCTTATACAAGCTTATGCATTATTTTATTTGGTATTTCATAAAGGGGGAGAAAATTTATATTTCATTTTTCAATTGGTTTTGTTTACCCTTGATATTTTACTCCCACACTTTATGTTGAAAAATGATTGAGAAAGGATATTGATTATTTTTGGTATCATATGCTCCTAATGAAAAATTACTTTCAATTGGTACTAATCTTTACAATTGATATCAAGATTATCTATATATTTTTTAATTCATATCAAAATTTTTGGTTGAATTCTTCAAAATAATTTATTTACTTACAATTGGTATTTAAATTTATATTAAAAACATTTATTATATGTACCTTCAATTGGTATGTTTTATTTATTTTTAATTGATATCATGATGCACGAAATTGATATATATTTTTCAATTGGTATCATAATATTTTGTTTTGATTTCACCCCTTATTGATATTTTTTTGTTTAAGACAAAAAAGAGAAGAACATTGTTTTATTGTGTCTTTGACCCCTTTGTTGATGATTGACAAAAAGGGGGAGAAGTATTTGAGTTTATATGCATGTTTATTGTTTATTTGTAAGTTTATATCAAAGTTGTCTCATATTGATATTTTTTATTGTTGGTATCAAAAGCTTTTATTGTTTATCTTCCAATTGGTATCAAGAATTTTTATTGATTGAATTTTTTATTGATTGGTATCAAGAGCTTTTATGTTGCTTTTGTTAATAAAGTTTTCACATTGAAATTTTTTTGATATCAAGAGCAATTAATTAAAAACATGTTTATTTTAAAACGAAAGGAATTTTATTTTAAAAAGTTTGGTATCAAGAGCATATTCATTTCATTGTTTTATGCATGTTGATGCATATTCATGTTTAGTATTCATTGTATATATTTATTGTTTATTGTTATGCATAAGTTAAGGGGGAGCTTCTTTGAAGCTTAACTTTAATCCATACATATATAACTCCATGAGTTTTGTCATCATCAAAAAGGGGGAGATTGTTGGCCCAGAAGCCTTCCACTCTAGTTTTGATGATGATTAACTCATGTAGTTATAGTTTACTAATAATCTTGTGATGTTTAGTTTCAGACACTTAACCAAGATATTAGTAGGTGATTAGCTTCAACAAAGGTGTTTTGGAGCTTTCACATGGTGATTCAAGAGCCCGAGCGTCAAAGTTCATATCTAGCACTCGGTTGGAGTCAAGCTCGGTGGATCACGTTTGGATCGAGTCGACTTGGAGACAGAGCTCTACAAGAAGACTTCGGTGCAGTGTTTAGTTTATAGTTTAGACCCATTGTTAAACATTAGATAGTGTGATATGCTCAAGTTCACAACACACACACTTATTTAAGTTTCATGTTTTGGTTTTCAGTTTTTTGGTTTAACCGATCTTGGTTTTCATGAATAGATAGAATCAACAAGTTTACATGGTTTAATGTATATTAAATTTTTTTTATATACATCTATGCTTCAACTATTTAAACAAACTTAGTTTGATAGTCTATTTCATGAGTTTGGAGTTTTGATATTTTAACAAAACTTATTTTCGGATTTAATGTCAAAAACATTGATATATATCATTATATGTATATTGGATTATATCCATATACTATATGCCTTAAAGTTGTTTCAATATCATGTTTTTGTATTTGGATGAGTTTTGGACAAAATGATTTTTCAATTCAAAAATCCAAGTTTTGAAAAATACGGTTTTTAGTTTTTGAAAAATTTTCATAACACAAAAATGGTTCAAATAGTTTGAAATATGTATTAAATTTTTCACGCATGTTTGTATATCAAATATAATATAAGAACTTATTTTTGTAGAATTTTAGAGATTTTATGGGATTTAATTAGTTAATAAAAACCCAGTTTTTAAGTTCTGAAAATCAGCCCTGCCAGGCTTTGGCGGTCGACCGGGACAGTCGACCGGACCCAGAGTGGGTCGACCGGACCGGTCGACCGACGTGCACAAGGACGTGCACGTAGGCCAGCCCTTTGGGCCGGTCGACCGAGCGGTCGACCGACTGAAGGCAACCAACTCTCAGGTTGTCCCGGTCGACTGGCAGTCGACCGGCCAGAGAGCCGTTGCTCTCTGGTTCTGGGCACGGTACGGTCGACCGGACGGTCGACCGACAGGCTCAACGGTCATATTTTTGACCGTTGGCCGGTCGACCGGCCGGTCGACCGGAAGGTCAATTTTGACCTTGTCAGCTGCCAACGGGCAGAATTTTTATGGGGGTTATATATACCCCATTTGAGGTGGGTTTTGGAAAGAATTTCAAGAGCAAAAATTTCCTACTTCTCTAGTGTTTAAAAGTAAGTTTTCAAAAGAGTTTTTGGATTTAAAGATTTCATCTTTATTTTTAAAGGGTTGGAAAATCATTTGAAAAGAAAATTCTTTGGGAATTGATTTGATCTTCATATACATTTCTATCTAGAGTTTTCCCCTAGAGTTTCTCTTTGAGTTTTTGATTTTCAAACTCTTTGTTTTTCACACTTGAGCTATCTTGCTCTCCTATCTATAGGATTTTTATCTTTGTGGGAAAATTAGTTTGTTGTTGAGATAGACCACCAAGTAGTAAACTTCCATCTTTGTGATATCCCTCTAGTGAGAGGTGATTGAGTTGGTATCCCTCTATTGTGAGGTGATTGTGGAAGTTGTGGTTGGCTCCCTCTAGTGAGAGGTGGAGGTTGTGTTGGTATCCCTCTTAGTGAAGAGGTGGATTGTGTTTGTATTGGCTTTGTGCCTATCCCTCATTTGTGAGGTTGATATTGGTGGCTTTGTGCCTAGTCTCTAAGTGTAGAGGTTGTGTTGTAATTGAGAGAGGAGTTGTGTACTCCCGGTTATTGTATTGCCTCAAATCCTCAGTAGAGGTTTCCTATGTGGGAAGTCCTGTGTGGACGAGTTAGTGAAAATCCTTCTGTGTGAAGGCAGGGACGTAGAGTTAGGTGCTCGAACCACGAAACAAATCTCGGCGTTTGCGTTTGATCCATTGACTCTAACTCTCTCTCTCTCTCTCTTTTATATTGTGTCTTGCATTGATTCATATTGTCATATTATACTTATATGCTTGGTTGTGATTGTTTGTGTGCCTCACTTGTGTCTAACTACGAGAGCTTCATATAGCACCTCAACTCTTATTCAGAGGAATCAAGAGGAGTTAGTCCGGAGCCCTTCACCAGGAATTCGGCTACACTCGTTGGTTACACTAAGTGTTTTGCAATTTAGTTTTAATTTCCGCATTTTGTTCATTAGATTAGCCGTACACCTATTCACCCCCCATCTAGGTGTACATACAGACCGCTGAACTCTACTTTCTAGAGCAGAGACTCAGGTAAGTTATATGTCCACTACAGCTATTTCATTCTATAAATCAGCACCTGCACACCAAAATAGAGAAGAAAATAGTTAACCATTAAGAAGCTAATATATAAAACTTATCGTCCCTCTCTGACAACGGTGCCAAAATTTAATCGAGCTAAATCTGCACAGAAAATATAGAAGTGTAGAACATAACTAGGTCCTCAGTGCTACCACTATAGCAAGTGCCTATGCGGGTCATATTCCATAAGGAGGAACTATGATGGAAGCATTTTTATAAGTTTCTTCTTTTAGTTTACAAAAACATGTTAAAAGTTCTCTTCTCAATTTTATAAAAGAAAGTAAAAATATTAAGTTAGGTTAAGAAGGAGATGGTAGAAGAAGAAGTTGTGTTGTTATTTTGAATATAAAAGAAAAAAAAAGAAAAAGAAATAAAAAGGAGAAGTGTTGGTTTTGGAAGTGTGATTCTAAACTAATGAAATGAAAAGAAAAAACAAAAAGAGTACTTACCTCTGTTATTGAATCATAGTGACGACTTAGCTTAGAGTAAAGAAAAACGAAGTAGTAGAAAGAATACATGAAAGCAGAGGTTCGGCTAGATCGAGCATAATGAAAAAGGTTGAAAATTATATTTGCTGTCACTTCAATATAACTCTCTCTTGAAGAAGGATTACATCCAGTGTCACTCTATATATAACTCTCCTTCCTTTCTCTCATGCAACTCTCTCTAACCCAAGCTATAAATAAACTAAAAAATTACATTATAAAAAGTAAAAAAAACTAAACTAAACTAAAGAAGAAACTAGCTTAGAATCTCTCTCTGCAGAGTTGTGCCCTTTAATCGTAAGAAATTACAGTATTTATAGGATAAAAGAGTGTCAAAGGGTGGTGAAGATATGAGCTCAAATGATTAGCCCAACAGCCAATATTCTTATCCATGTTATCCCTTTGTATATTGATAAATTCATCTCTGAACTTTTAAATTTGAGATTATCTTTATTGATTTCTCAAGTAGGATAATAAATCTAAATAAATTCGATTCAATTGGAATAGATTTGAGCACATCTTCTCTTTGTTATCCCATATTTTCTGATAAGATTTGCCTCTAGATTTTACAATATCCCCTTTTATCTTTAAGAAATCAAATAGGTCGATATAAATTTGATTTAATTGATCTTTATTTGATATTATCTTCAGTTAACCAAATAAATCCAATTAAATTAGAATTTAACTAGATTTCATTTGGTCTTATCTCTTCTCCCTTCATTAAGACAAATCTGCCAAATAAAACATTAAGACTAGAAATTAGCAGGATTTATTACAGGATAGATATAAGAATATAATAATAGATATGCAATAAATGTGTACAATCAACTCGCATAGTTGTCGCAAGATGAAGCTCTCTTTTCTATGAGCACAACGGCTCAAGAATCGTCTAGATCGGATACCGGATGCTCAAGATAACGCCTAAACACTAAAATACATAAAAATGAGTTAAATATGTAATGTATAGGATTTAAAATAAAATAAATTTATTTAACAGGGGTTTTGTGAAGTTTTATCTTTATTTATTTAAGAGCGGGTTTGGGTTGCTTATTGGATCGGGTTTAGATCCAAATACCCAACCCATAATATAAGTGAATGGGTATGTGGTAATAGTTTAACGGTTTGGGTTATTGGTTTGACCCAATAAAAAAGAGAGAGAGAGAGAGAGGAGTGAGACAATAGAGAAAGAAAGAGAGGGGAAAAGAAAAGAAACAGAGAGAAAAAGAAAGAGAGAAATAGAGAAGAGAGAGGGAAAAGAAAGAAAGAAGAGGTGAGTTTGTGCTGGTGGCTTGGAGGTTAGCCCGTGGCCATGTGGGGTTGGCCAGGGTGGTGTCGACAGTCTGGGTAGGGAAGGGTGATGGTGGGGTGTGGTGGTGATTATGAAAGTAGTGATGATTATGGGATTGTTGTTGGTGTTGATGGGGTGAAATTGGTAGGTGATGGAGAGAGAGTGGAGGGAGAGGAGAGGTTGTGGGGTGTAGCTGGTGGTGGTGGCCGGATTTGGGGAAAGAGCAGAAGTGGAGGATTTTGGCGATGGAAGTGGGATATTGATGGAAGATGATAGAGTAATAGGTGATAGAGAGAGATGGAAGATGGAGTGGTGGTGGCTTGAGTGGTTGGTGGAGAAGGCCGGCCGGTGGGTGCTACCATGGATGGTCGACAGTGATAGTAGGGTGGTGGTCAGCTGTGAAGGGAGTGAGGAGAGGAAAAAATTAGAGAAGGATTAATTAAAGAGAATTAGTGGGTGGGAGAGATTTAATAAAGAGAGGGAGGAGAGAGAGAAGGCGATGGGTGAAGGTCAGTGGATAGAGGCAGTGGAGGCAAGTCAGTGGAAGGCTAGCTTGTTGGGGAAGAACTGAGAAGATTGGAGAAGAAGAAAATTAAAAAAATGATTATTTAATATTATTTAATTAGGTCAAATATTGACTAGTTTAGAACAGTTCTCAAAAATTTTGAAAAATAAAAAATATTATGTTGAGGAGTAATGTGAAATCATATTCAAGAAATTCAGTTTTATTTGCAAGTTAAAAATCTTGGGATGAATCGACCGGTTCGACCAGATTTTTGACTAATTCAGAAAAATCTGCAAAAATGTGCTAAGATTGAAAATATGATTTTGAAGAGCAATTTAAAATAAATTCTTGAAATTCAACTTCATTTGTGAATTAAAAATCATATAGTTAATATCGGTGTTGGTCAATATTGAATTCGGAGATTTTTCAAAATAATTCAGAAAAAATCTAGAAAAATATGAAAAATCTAAAATATTAGTAAATAATATCTGAAACTAAAACTGGATCATTTTGTCTATCAGGAAGTTCAAATCAAATATGTACGCTGTGTCGAGTACTGATACTGTGACACGTACATCTTGAGTCGGGGTTACAAGTGTGATGTCGGGATAAAGCCCGAGGATCTCTCAGGACGAATGTGAGCTAACTGGTATATCAAGTTCGTTGTCCAATTCTGACACTCCTGGTATGGTAGGACACGTGTCATGATCTTGATGAATGTTAAAATCTTGATCACTATAATAGATAAGGATCGCACCTTTACCTCCAAATGAAACCGTCAACCAGTTTCCAAAGCGATTTGCTTCACCCGAATGAAACTTCCCAATAAAACCTGAAAAGCTCTGATATCACTTGTTGGAAACCTACTAGGGTCTTGTGAAAACACTATAGTATGCCGCAGAATAATCACGCACACCGTAAGAATATATAAACGAGAAAGAAAGGGAGAAACATAGATTTAACGATGTTCGACAATTGCCTACATCCTGGAAGCGGAAGGGGAGAGAGATCTTATTAATCAAACAATTCAAATTACAAACAATGAGGACAATACCCCCTCTTTATATATCCAAAGACCCATAAGGAAAAAAACCAAAAGATCTAAATTCGGATCAGAAACGAGTCCAGAATCCAACTAGGAAAAACCCTAGAACCATCGTGTGGTCGACCGGATGGTCGCCCGCTAGCTGTGTAGGTAGGCTCAAGTTCTGCGCTCTGGCCGGTCGACTGGACAGTTACCGATAGTTATGCAGAGTCAAGTTCTTCGTTATGGATTATCGACTGGGCAGATGATCACTTCCATCTGTCCTGTGCTGCTCCCTCGGGTGATCAACCATGCAGTCGACTGCTACATGCCTTTCCTCCCTATGTGCATATCTGTGCATGGCCGATCGATTTTGCCACTGTCTTCCATAGTGCTCTGGTCTTCTATGAGTTTTGGGTACGCCACTAAACTCCAAACTCTGAGCTATTTTCTCCAATGAGTTAAAAAATCTACCAACAAGATTTTTGACTCTATCTGCACAGTTGATGGATTGTTCAGGGGAAGAGTGAGTTTTGGAGAGAGAAGAAATGATGGTTGAGATGGATCTAAGGAGAGATTAGAGGTTCAGATCTACCAGGTCACTCTTACACCCCCGATAGTTTTTTGCTAGAAGCCTCATTTGATAGGTCAGGACTGTGAGGTGGCCTTCATCCTTTCTTTTCTCTTGTAGTTTGCATCTTCACCTATTCATACTAGTAAATAAGACTTCTCTTTCTATAGATTAGTTTTTCCGCGAGCATTAGGCCCGTTCACTTCTTCAACCGACAACTTGAAAAGATTGCAGTTGTAGTGTTGGGAGTGCTCCCCATGCACTAGTCTTGTTCACTAGTGCATTTGCAATATTCCCCAACCACTTACATCCAGATTCATCATGGCTGATAACACCACAGTATAAACAAAATCATGGTAAATTTTCATACTGAACCTTCACTTGATGATTACCGTTCTCAGTTATGAGAAGTGCCAATCTGGCTTTTAGTGGTTGAATAATATTGATATTCATCTAAACTAAGGCAAACTTCATTTATTTTCCTTCATTGCCTTTGTTGATCGGTGAGACTTGCCTAAGATCTTAGGCAATTCCCGCTATAATCACTTCTTTACCCATGCCCTAGAAAACTCGATAGGTTTGAATACAAAATTCTCACCGACCGAGCTTGTATCCTTCAGGTCATTAGCTTACATCTCTCCACAACAAGAAGATTATTTTCAAAGATATATTGTCCATTTTTGAAGATCTTATAGGCCTCCATCTTATCACTAAAGCAGGCTTTGTAAACACATTAGCCATAGTTGAAAACCGTTGGTTTTTTTCCTTTGAGATTCCAAGCCACCTCAAGTTTTTCCTTCAATATTCACCTTCCAATTATTGCGACTCCTAGGATCGATGTTAGTGGAACTAGGTAATATGAACAATACTTACAAAAGAAAGCTTGATGTAAAGCAAACTAGCAATACCTTGACAAAAGAGTAATAAAAAAGAACACAAGGATTTAACGTGGTTCAGCCCAAACTTGGACTACGTTCACGGGAAAAGAACTTGAGAGAGCTTTATTAATAGACTTGATATAAAGAGATTTAACATTTCTCTTGATGCAGTAAGAGTATTCACCTTCAACTTGAATCTAGCCCTACATTACAAGAGTATTACTATCTCTCTATGCACTTTCAACTTGCTCCTCTCTTTCCTTGGTCTCTTTTGCTTGAGATTCTCTATTGTAGAAACTCCTTAAGACTTATTTGGTTGAGGCAATTATAATACTTGGTTACAACTTTTATTTATAGAATTTTACAATACGACTCCTATTTGAACTATGAGATGATCTAGGTCTTTGGATGGTTGACGAATCTTGATCAATCCTTTTATGAATTGATCTCCTTGATTTAGATTGATTCTAGACCTTTTAATTTTTAAAACAAACCTTCATTGAATAGGAATTAAATCCTTTTCATACTCCTCCTGAAAAGGAAACTCCTCACCTGAAAAGATAATTGCTTCATCTTAATTTGCTTCTTCTGCCTCAAGCCATCGTCTTCTCCAACTCAATTGAATTTTCTTGGACCATCATCTCTTCTTAAAAAACAAAGCAAAATTCTAATAATCTCCACCTTTTCTAAGCCTTTAGCAAAATAACTTGAGATTTTGGATTGATACCTTGATTCTTTCCTTGGTTGTAACTGTGATGTGAAGCCTTTAACTCTAGCCCCCTCTCCCTGGGGCCTTTGGCTGATTTACCGCCATGGCTTGGGCCATATCAGGCCTTACCCAAGTGCACCCTTTCTCCTTTTTGCAACACTTTGATGCGGTTCACGTCCATGTTGGCCCCATTACTCTAATTTTGATGATGATTAACTCATATAGTTATAGTACTAATGATCTTGTGTTTAATAAGTCTCAGATTTTCTATCAAGATCTTAGTCGGTGTTTAGCTTTAACAAAAGATTCAAAATCAAGTTTTGAAGCTAGCACATGTTGATTTAAGAGCTCGCCTTCAAGATCGCATCAAATACTCAATAGGAGTCTAACTCTTTGGATCAAAATTTGGATTAAGTCAAGATGAAGAGAAGATTTTCAAGACGAGTCGAGTTTGTAAGTGTTAAGATTTTTATTTTTAATAAAATGTAGAATAAATTAGTTGTGGATTGCTCAAGCTCATATATACACACAAAAAATTTATATGTGTTTTCATAAGAAAACTTTTAGTTTTTGAAAATACCGTTTTGGTTTTGATCTTCAAAGTATACATCTTTGGTTTTATGAATAAATTTCATAAAAACAAGTTTACATAGTTTATTGTGTATTGAATTTCATCCATACACATTGATGCTTCATACATGTTTAGAAAAAACTTAGTTTGATGTTTCTAATTCATGTTTTTAAGTTTTGTATTTATCAAAACTTTATTTAGTGTTTATTGTCAAAAACATAGATATTTCATTTTATATGTGTATTGGATCATATCCATGCACACTATGCTTCAATGGTGTTTTAATATCTTGTTTTTGTATCTGGACAAGTTTTGAAAAAATCGATTTTTCATTTAAAAGTTTGATTTTGAAAAATATCGGTTTTGTTTAAAGCTAAATTTCTATATCGTAAAAATAGTTAAATTGTTGGCAATATGTGTTAATTTTTTATCATGCTTATTTGTATTTCAAAGTATTGATAAGAACTTTTTTTGTGGATTTCATGATTTTTTTTATTAGAATTTATAGGGTTTCAAAAGATCAAGTTTTCATCCTTATAAAACCCTGACCTTGGCTTCTGGCGGTCGACCGACTGGTCGACCGAACCAGAGGTCGGTCGACTGAGCGGTTGACCGATGTGCACAAAACATGTACACTGCCCTGGCTTGAGGGCCGGTCGACCTGGCGGTCGACCGATCCAGAGAGCTTGCTCTCTGGACCTGGCCCCGGTCGACCAACCAAGAGAGCAGTGCTCTCTGGTTCTTGCCTCGGTCAATCGAGCGATCGACCGACATGTCAAGACCTGGGTGCGGTCGATCGGGTGGTCGACTAGCAATCCCAACCGTCTGAAATATGTTCGTTGGCCAGTTGACCGGCCGGTACAGGCCATCTGGCCCCCACAGCTAGTTTTCTGCAGCCTATAAATTGGGGTATTTTGGGCTAGTTTTGATTAATATTTTTTGGGAGAGTCTTCTAAAGCTATTTTTCAGTCTTCCACAGAAGTTTTTCAACAAGATTTTAGAGCTTTCATTTCCAAAATTAAAAGGAGTTTTTCAAGAGTGAACCTATTGATTTTATCAAAAGTTTTCTTGAGTTTTCCAGCTCCAAATCTATCCAAGTTTTTCTCACACAAGCTTGAGCTTTCTATTGCTATATCTATCCTATAGGAGCTTTGATTGTGAGAGTTGTTTTTAGTGATCAAAGTGTAGAGATCACCAAGTTTACATCCTTGTATTTGAGGAGACGAACTTGTGGGTTCGCGTTGTGACGAGTTCTTAAGGGAGCTTAGTTAGAGATGCGGCCTCGACAAGCTAGTGTCCTTACGTGTGTTATTCTTATAGGAACAAGTGAGGGACTTGCGGGTCCAAAAGTTCTTGAGGGAGCTCATTATAGGTGTTGCGGCACCGAGTGATCTTGAAGGATTATTTTAGTGAAAATCCTTCATAGTGTTAAAGGCGGGGACGTAGAGCAAGTTGCTCGAATCGCAAAATAATTCTCCTCTGTTTGCAATTGCTTATCTCTCCCTCTCTCACTTGTGTTTTTATCTCTTCCATGCTTATATTTTTTACATCACTATATGCTTGATATATTTGTGCTTTATTGAATATTTTCTTAGGATTGTTTGCTCACACTTATATTCAACCAACAGATCTATAGTGGCACCTCAACTCTTAATGTAGAGGAATCTTGAGAAGATAGTGCAGAGCCCTTCACCGAGAATTCGGTTCCACTCTTTGATTATACATTGTGTGTTTACATAATAGTTTTTAGTTTGCATAATTAGTTTTTAGTTCCGTATTGTTGTGCATTAGATTAGCTTATCACCTATTCAACCCCCCCTATAGGTGACTTACAATTGGTATTAGAGCTTGGTGCTCTTGATTTGGTCTAACAACCTAAAGTTAAAGATCCTATTTTTAGCTAATCATAATATTTGTACACACGCTCATAGATTTCATGACACCTTTCATGTTTGACATTCTTAACCTCCAAACTTGGAAAGTTAAGATATCTATATACCTCAAAACCCTAGGGATTCATGTCTATTTTGCCACCATTAAAGATTTTTATTTCTTAAATGGCAAATATCTTGAGGCTAATGCAAAAGTCATTCATGCTCTTAATCTAATCCTAAATGATAATTATTTATCTAGGGTTTCTAATCTTGATTCGGTTTTTGTAGTTTGGAACACTCTTTATCTCTTGGAGAACAAACACCAAATGTAAAAGAGAGTAACTCGGATGATGGAAGTGCTACTTCCAACATATGCTACATGGTCCAAAGGGATGACCCCCTTGAGGTAAATTTTGAATCCGAGATTGATGAGGATGTTGACATGCCATATGATAAACTTGCTATATTTTGTCAACAACTTCTTAAAAATATGATTTGTTAAAAAGGAAAATAAAAGATTGAAAAATAAAATGATTCCAATTTAAAAGAAAAAGACTCTTTTAAAAATAAATTTGAAATTATTTCAAAAGAAAATAAATTTTTGAAAAATAAGAATGCTTTCTTGTCTTCAAAATTGAATGATATTTTTGAACAATAATTCATTGAAAAATAAAATTATTTTAGTGAAAAAAAAAAGAAATTGCTTTAAAGAAAAATAACTCTTTGAAAAAGAAAATGTTTTGAAGGAAAAAGGAAAGAATTCTAAAACGAAAAATAATTTTAGTTCTCATTCTTGCCATGTCTCTCATGCTAATAATATTGCATTCTCTTTTGATAAAAATGATATTCATGTTTTGAAAAAGAGAATTGATTGTTTGGGCTCCACTTTGAGCCAATGTGCATTTAACCACTCTAAATTTGAATCTTTGTTTCGCAAGAAGCAAGTTCCACATATTCATGCACACCCTACACGGCATACATCACATGCACACTATGATCACGCCCACACAATTGTATGCTAGAGTGTACACATGTGCACATTGCGGCCACAAAGGCCGTCTTGCAAATTTTATTTTGATAGAATAAATCATTTAAATTTTGCAAATAAAAAGTTTGAGTTTTTATTATTTCTAACCCTCATGGACCCAAAGAGAAATGGGTACCAAAATTTATACCTCTTGTGTTTGATATAGGTGTGGGCTCTTACAAAATGTGCGAGGTTTGGTGCCTTGTGGTGGATGACTTGGAGCTTGATGGACATACCCAATTGGTGTATCACTATCAAGGAAGCATGGTGGAGGACCATCTCTTATTTCGGAGAAATGAATTGGCTACATCGATTTTGATAACCATTTCTTCCTCCTCTTTTAAATGTTTAAATATTTATATGCTAGTGTAGTAACCTAGACTCTATCATATATTGTTTTAAGCTTATATATGAGTTAATTGGTTGTCTTGCTATGCATGTATTTTTGAAAATAGTATTCATGTTTTTCAGTAGATTTACATGCCTATATCATATGTTCATATGCATATCTAGTTAAAACT